>QLPM01003190.1:2862-42788 GCA_003314695.1 Albatrellus sp. MG142
CCTTTACATCCCCGAAGTACCCCATCGTCCGCAGTCCTGTGGGCTCGTCGTGGCGTCCGCATCGTGCAACGCCGACGCTGCCAGCACCAGTGCCCGGTGCTCACGCGGGCTCGCCTGCCCCGCACTCCGGCTAAACCACCCACCACCGCCTTTCTCACTTGTCCGTTTGCGGCAGCGCAGCGGAGCTAGCCCCGTTATACATTCCCGTAAAGACATGACGCTATACTCGATTGTATCGCAATTAATCGTCTCAGGAATGGGGGTAACGCGGTTTGTTTACGCGCGCCCACAGCTGCGGAGCATTAAATGGCCCATTCATAGTGCGGGTACGGACGTAGTCAGGATGGACGGGATCGCTACGTAGGCGTCTGGGGCAATTAAGTCCTATTAACTGCAATTGAGGACCCCAAGCTAGTCTTGGCGCGGTCTCGTAAACATTGGGCCTGTGCATTACCGTTGTTGACCGGACTGGTGTATTAACGCACACCGCGTCTGCGCGTCTGCAGCGCACATCCTCCACTCGCGTCTCGCAGAATGTTCTAAGCACGTCAGTCGATGTGATACTAGTGAGAGCGAAACTGACATCGCCTCGTACAGGAGGACACGCTGTCTGCAAAAGACATCGTATGGTTGATCACGATACGCCATGCAGGATAATCGATAATCAAATGCGTGCATAGTTCGCATCGGGTCGCTCGTCGTCTTGTAGACTGAATCGATACGTACAGCAGCTCACCCTTTACCCGCTGGCCATCGGCGCGGACAGATGCAGGACAAGACTGGAATGACGTGGATGCGCTGGCATTCGGGTATGAAGGCGTAATGTAATGCGTCCATCATTTTACTTTTGACAACAATATACCTGCACATTAATGACTGCATACCTGTCGTGTTCATTATCTGCACACGCCCGTTCTACCGCAACCCGTAAGTGCTCTTGTTCTGTAAAAGGCATTAATCTCCCTAGCTATGTATGTACCTGGGTTACGTGAGGAGGCGCGCTTCTTGTGAATCCTACATTTCCCCGTTCACGTCAAGTTAGATAAAGGAAGGACTGAGAAGAGTTACAGTGGTGATGTCCGTGGAAAGCAAACAAAAAAGAATGCGTATCGGGGTGGGAAAGCGAGGAACAAGCATAGAAAGAATGGTGCTTCAGAGTCCGACGGCTGCCTCTTCTCGACTGTAACTGATGTGAAACTGCTCCCTACCAGTGCAAGGGCCACTTTCGCTACGCCGCAGGGGGAACCACACAGGTCGCGATTCACGTCCCGGCAGTGCGGCGACGCCGGCAGAAGCAGGAGTCACAGGCCGGAAGGCCTCTGACATGGCTTCGTTTGCGTCATCGTCTTCTGCAGGATGGCCTGCCGCCGGCGACAGGAAGGCAATCGCCTCCTCGTCAGTGTGCATCGGCAGCTCCTCGTTGTCTCCCAGCTCCTCGTTCACCGCCTTACGCGCGACGTATGCGAGGTAGAAGATGATCCCGAGACACAAAATCACACCGCCTATTGTCCAATAGCGCCCCAGCGCACTTTCACTCTCCTCTGCTACTGGTGGCTCACTGCTGCCGTCTGCAGACGACGGCTCTGACTTATTCAGGACGTGGTACGTCGCGAATGAGTGGATCGAGCTGCCCAGTGTCGTGTGTATGATCACTTTGAACAGGGACAAGGCCGTGCACACCGTGTAGGTCCGCAACGTCAGGGTTGGCGATGCAGCCAGCAGGCAGTTCATGACATTATAAGGGTATGGCGCAAGCCGGATGAGGAACAGAAGCTTCGGCCGCTGCTCAATGGCGTGTACAACGCGCCTGATGGAAGCCGATTTGGACAACCAACGAGAGATGCCGTCACGGAAAAGATGTCGCGATGTGATAAATACGACGAGTGCGCCCGTCAAGGCTGACCAATAAGAGATAACAGCGCCTACCCATGGGCCATACGTATAGCCCGACAGGGTAATGAGTGTGGAATATAGAGGAAAGGGAGCTGTCCGAGGATCGTGAGATTCCTGCTTAGAGAAGGCGAGAAGCAACGTACGAATCGTGGTTATAAAAATAAGAGAAAAGAGGACAAGATATCCGAAGAATCTATCGGCCTTAAGCCAGCTAGAAAAGTGATCAAGCGCTAGAATAAATGGGCGCGCGGTTAATTCTCGCATTAGGAGAGCATAGGCGCACAGCATAAAGGCATATGGTGAACACACCTGTGAACACCTCATCTTTCCAAAAGGCTATTGCCACCACAAAGCCAATGCTGGTTGACAGGTAAGCCAGGATTGGGAGCCACGGCTTGATGCGAGAGACCAAGCGGGATCTGCGCGGGTGGGCATAATCAGGATGAAGGGAAGCCCGGTGGGGGCGGGGATGCGCAAAGAGCTGGGACGGCGAGCCGAGCGATGATGATGATTCGCAACGTAGTGACGGCGCGCTATCGGGCATCGAATCCGAGGGACCGGACGACGAGGCATGCGAATACGGTGGGGAACGGCGCTCTAGCGACTGCTGCTGCACATCCTCCTCGCGCTTAGGCCTGAGGTCGTCCAAGGGTGTCCCCTCGACGTGGGCCTTCTCGTTGATCGGGTCCTCGTTGATCTGGACATAGCGAAAAGGCGAATGGGAAGGGTAATGGCGGCTTGATGTAGTCGATATGGGGTGCGCAGGCACGGACTCTGAGAGCAGACCGGGGTGTCTATTCGGTCTATACACTTGCGGGTATTCCGATGCCCGTTTTGGTTCTGGAGTGGTCATGGTGGGTGGATGGTCACGGGGAGGGTGTTGGATTCCAGCCCAACGTTATTCCTTGAGGAGCGAGAACCCGACGGTCGCTGCGACGGACTTGCGGGGGTCGGTGTTGAGGAGGGGTCACACGGACGCAGGTTCACAGTCGCAGCATGCGAAAAGGCCAACTGGGGCAGGCAGATAAAGGCTGGTATAAGAGGAAAATAGGTGGTGCCAGCACTTTGATAGCAGAGGGCTTGGCTGCAGTTGGGAGAGGTATCTCGTGATGGGCACGACAACACCCAAATAGGTCTTTTCCCATGCCTGAGCTCTGCTCGTCCCGCGTCCCTTTCGACAACCGACAACTCCGAATGCTCTGTTTCCGAACAACACAGCCCGGTCATACACACACTAGTTACCCACTAAGCAAACCATAAACTGGCGGTGCTGAAGTGACATCCACAGATATGTGTAGGGATCACTGCAGGCTTGTGTTGCTGCTGCGGAGGGCCAAACTGGGATATTTCGGAGCCAGCGCCATATGGCTGTGACTCACACGTGTCTTGGCTTGCAGACTGTGCAACCAGATGTGTCCAAGGCACGTGGTTGACTATAAGCGCTATGAAAATACCCAAAAAATTTATGTATCCTACCTATAGCACACATGGCTGTACTTATCGAGAGTGTAGCGAAGATAGGACTGCACAGTATGAAAGAGATGCATGCTGTAGCTAAGTCTTAGCACCAAAATTAATATTGATGGCAGTTGCCTATTACAGTACCACCCGTGTCATCATTTCCCAGCTCTGAGTTACGTTCCCAGAGCCTTGCAAAACTCTTCCACCTGGGGTCGAGATCTCCCCTAGTCGCCGGCCAAGACCGTATCGTCACCGTGTTCAGCCACTTTCCCTGGATGTATTATCTCGCAAGAGCCTTCTCCCGCAGCAGACATCTCTCAACCACCCGTCGGACATTGGCCGAGCCATCACCACCAATACGGCCCAATCCTCATGCTCAGTTCTACTCTACCCTCGTCCCAGGAATGATTCCTATCTCATTACTGGCCTCTGCGGTATATTTGGTTCGTCATCCTCCCCTGACGTCCCACATCTGCGTCGGCTTACTAGGAAAGTCTCGATCTGGCATGTGTCCCATATTCGTTCACACAGGGTCTGCAGCTCGTCCAGTCAAGACTATCATACGAGAAATATCTGGATGAGGCTTTGGCCCAGATCGAGCGTTTAGAAGCAGAAGTTGATGCCCTGCGTGCCGAGCAGGATGCTCGAGCACTGACTGCAGACTCCGACGCAGTTCGCAGGCTTAAAGCTAGTTCACCGTTCGGTTGGTTAAGATGGTCAAAGTAGATCTCCCTTGCGACTTGGAAAAAGACAGCGTATAGCAGCATTTCATCTCTATCTGCCATCCAGAGAGAGTTTTCTTGAACCCCCCACTGAACGGGTTCATGACAAAAGGAGACACAAGAGGGAGTCTGGCTTAGTATCTCAGGAACATCCTGTTGTTCCGTTGGATCAAAATCTAGCCTAATGAATCTGGAGTAGCTATATTAGTCAGGTATTAACGAGGCTTTCCCGTAGTCAGTACTGGAATGGAAGATACGAAGGTAAAAAAGCATTGTGGAGTCCGTGCATTAACCCAAGAAGCAAGGGAAGAAATGGATGTCGAGTCAGAACTTCAGGGCCTTCACTAGCACGTTCCTATGACGATCGTATAATTTCACGGAACTGCCGAGCAATTGCGTCAGAAGAGACATCGAGAAGCACGGAAGCTCTGGCCTTACCTGAGAGCTGCCGACGCGAGACCTGCAAATGTTTTAACTGCATCTTTTCCTCGTTTGAGTTTGAAGACGTCGTACGCTAAAGTTACGACACATCAGGCACCGAACAGAGCGCAGCAAGACAGTGAGTACGCACAGACGAAGGTCAAATCCATCAGCAACTTCGCTCGGTGGACTCGAAGCCAATAATCTTGTCTCTGCAGTCGCTGCAGCTCCGTCTCGTCAATCTGTGTATTGCGGGGCGTTGACTTTGCAGTTGCACCCGTCATGGACTCAGCGTACAGGCGTGATTCCACTGTGAACAGTAAGATACACTAAGGACGCAGGATAGCAGATGCCATACCTGCTTGCCGCGAGTTGATGATGATGTTCCGCTCGACACTGTTCTCTACCAAATTGACTAGTGTGCTGGCAAACCAGCACCAGTCAGCGAAGCGCCCAGCTCGCTCTCCCGTCCGTCGGCCCAAAAGCCCTAATTTCGAGAACGTGGCTACATCGTCGGCGAAAGCTTGCACCAGTTCCAGTAGAACCGGTGGCGATGCGTGGAGGAACGTGTGCAGAAGAGGTTTCTTCTTCGGCTGCAATTGTTTTAGAGATGGGCCGTCGGACGGGTAAATCGACGCCGAATGTTCAGCCAGAATGGATGTCAACGGGGTTAACCAATTAAAGAGAATGAGGCATTTTCTGATCCCACTATCAGCTCGACAACAGGCAAAAAAGAGGACGCTACGAACCGCGTCAACGAGAGACCAGCGGCGGTCGACTCGAAGCGTTTTGCAACTGCAGAATCCCATGTTGGTGGGGTCCGTGTGTTCAAAGGAGGGCGTCTCGTGACCACGTTGTAAAATAGGAGGTAGACTCGAAGTGTATACTGAATCAATTTCTAGACATAAACAACACCGGTCGTTTGGCCTTTCAATGACTGTGACCTTGTCATAATGTAAATATCTTACGAATGCCTTGTCTCTGCCGTTGCTGGACTTGAGCATCTCTCGCCACACGTCTTCGCTCCGGACGCGGTTTATTGCTTCCGGCTTGATCGTTTCGTCGCCTTCATCTGGCTCCTCCTCGGCGTCCACAGGCTTCTCCTCACTCTCCTCCTTGCTTGTATATGGATCCGAGGCATATACAGTGGTATTCGCCGATATTATGGACGATCGGGGTGTTCGCGGAGGATGGGCTGAGAGTGGATTCATCTGAAAGCCATTGCTGGAGGCAGAATCGAAAGTGAGGGGATATAGGGAGGGGCCATTGTGAGAACTGGACGGCGACGAGCTGGAGTGGTGGATGGAGTTCGGGAAGGAGATGGAAGACATCACAGTGTTCCTCTAGCCTCGCGTTACAGACCAGGACGGTCGAACTCGTGTGGGGCACGTATCTGTTGCGTATCAGTCCGACGCGCGCCACGTGGGAGTGCGCGTCGCAGCAAACAAAGCTCCAAACAGACGCCCAAGGCTGGGTCGCGGGGTCTGCTGCTCACACTCCAGGTCATCTGCACGCCTTGCTCACCATGGCTACAGAGATGTTGTCTGGCATGCGCTCACCTACAACACCGCGCTCGAACGCATCCTCCCCCCGCCCCAAGTTCGACTCGGAAACACTCAAAGCATACATTAAGATGCTGTTAGCCAGCACCCTTCAGGGAGCTACGTGGGCTGAGGCTCGAGAACGGGACAAGGTACGGAGCTGGGTGAAGCAAATTGGGGAGCGGGTCAAGGATCGCATGACCGGTGCGTAGCATATCCTATGTCTATCTTCCGTGCGCCATGTACAAGCCACTACATTGCAGCAATTGAGCCTAAGGGGTTGTAAGTCGCTTCTGTCGTAATCCCATCTCATACGAAACGGTGATATCGTTGACTCAAAGCAAATACATTGTTTTGACACAAATCAATGAGAACTTAGGACAGGGCGGTCGGTGAGTATGGAATCACGTGCAGTCTTATAATTCAAGCCGCTTCGACTCCGGCTCCCAAGTGCATTCTGACGTCTCGTTCACAGTGCTGACATGGTTTGCCATTGGGAAGATTCGGATGCCGTTGTACAAGAGATGCTTGTTACTGTAAGTCCATCCTGACTGGCGCGCGGTCGTTGCTGATGTCATGATCTAGGACTCATTGATCTGTATTTGTATCGCATTCGCTATCCGGACTGTATGATACGCGCTCGTCGAGAGCTGTTCATCAACCTATCTTTGCCTACCCTATACAATGGATACCCTTGCATTAATGTCACTTTGATCACCTTTCTTGTCTTGTGTGACGCGGCGTATCTACTCCCAAGTAGCCGCGATGCGTGAGTGTGCACATCATACAGCATGATAAGGTCTCTTCCTTCATTTATGAGTGGGACTAACCTATCGCAAACGGCTTCATGACACCCGCCGGTACGTCAGCGCACGCGCCAATAACATTTGGATTTCCGGCAAGCAGTCATATGTTTCTTGGACATTCTACCGCCGGACTCAATCTATTGGTACCGATCAGAGCAGTGACGCGCCTGGAGTCCTGGGCACGTCAACACCAGTCCAAATACAGCGTAAAACGCTCACCTGGACGGAAACAGTTGTGGGAGTACCTCTCCTGGTGACACTCATAGATCTATTCGTCCGCCGATCGCCGGAGGCTTGCGCTGTCGACATGGTTGAATTGTGTGTAGTCGGTTTTGGATGGTGGAGCTTGTACGTCGGAAAAACGGAGAGGGCGCAAGGCGTCAAAATCGCGAAAGCTATCACATTGGTAAGGGTCCTCTGGCCAGCACCGCGTAGGCCACCTTCCCTCTTGAGTCATCGAAGTCTCATCAGAACATCCATTTTGAGAAACTGCTCTTATTGGTATCATGTTCATCGACCACGCGTGTGACAGCCGATGCGGTATGTAAACTGTGAATACTGCCCAAGGCGAGCTGTGCAGCCCACTCTAGATTTGATTGGTCTATAAGCCTCTGCAACACGCTCCAGCAATGTGGTGAGTCTATCGTCGAATGAACAGCCGGGCTTATAAGTCTGGAAACGTATGTTCCGAGCGCGCGCACCGCAGTTCAGTCAGGCAACCTGGCCACCTCGATAAGCATGGCAGTAGTATTTCATCGTACAGCGCGTCACACTTTGAACATCAGGCGCTTGATGTTTGCGACAGTTAGTTCGCAGCTGTCCTGCACTGCATGAAATGATCATCATATCATCGTGCACGTGAGTCCGCGGTGCATATAAACAGTATGATATGCGGAGGAGCGAGGGTTCTTCTTGGAAGCTGAAGCGATGAGCGATCATCGATCAGAAGCCTTCTGACGTTGATCGTTTCTGGAAGTACGCAAGCAGGCTGTGTGTTCGTGCACGCCTGCGCATGCGTAATGAAATGAAGTCTCTCACCGGTATCTCAACGCTCGCAGGACCCACGACACCGTTTCCGGCGAACTTCTGCTAAATCAAATGCATCCAGATATGGCAGGTGTACATGTTTCTTGTACAGCCACCACATCCTCGTTCGTCGAAGCTGCTCAGGATGCTGCCCCAGTGGCCCTGAATGCGCCTTTGAATGTCAGTCTTCCACATCTGAGTGGAGAAGTGTTGCCTGCAAATCTTTTCCGCGCCTCAACGTGGGACGCCTCTCGTACCTCGTGCAAAGCCCAGACAGGACCACATGCGCCCTGGTGATCACCACCGCGGGCATTAGTTGGAGCATCATGGGAAAGAAATGGCAATTCTGTCCACAAGGTGGTGCAAGGCTTGTAACATTGATTATGACAACGCGTGATGCATCGACCTATGAAAGTTTGTTAGAGAACACTGGCTTCCAGCCCCATCTGACCGTGACGTGCCGCATGGAATAATTCTGATGGCAATCCGGTTACTCGTGATCTTAATTATCCGGTTCTAACAAGTGCATCCAAAAGGCTACGCGGCAACATGGTGTGGGGGCCGTCGATGAGAGATCTACGGTAAGGCTACCTCTACGCAAAGAACTGTGGTGTGAAGCGAAGCGCGACAGACGGCGTAAGCACCCCGGTCGGGACTCATTGGCCATAGCGGTCGTACTGAGCCTTTCAAGCCGACGGCTGGCCAGTAAGATAACCGAGAGCGGTAGATTCTGATGGTCAGATTTAGAAAGCCGTGGAGTGCGTGCGATAGGAACCTGGATCGCACCACTGGCGGCCCATCGATATGCAGCCACATTTGAAAAGGTTTCCTGCGGCATTGGGGGCGTGGGGGTTCCAAATCCACAACATTGGTCCCTGAGGTTACGCCGGTACTTACCGTTGTCCACGGTTCGTGGGCAACGTGGCTTCAGCAGACTATCTTGCAAAGGAAGCTATCAGTTTGTCCACGGCAGACATACTTCTTTATGGGAATCCTTCATCACCAAACGGGCAATCACTGCAAGGAGACATGTCAGACTTTGAACCCTACTTTTCTGTCCGACGATCGGGACAGCGGACGATTTGGGAAGTTTATCAAGTGCACCAGCGATACGTCGGAAGAGTCACCTCTCTCTTGCACTCATGTTTCCTGTCCCTTGATTGCCGCTGATATGAATGCAATCTAGCTCCTTGAAGCCCTGCCCTGCGACGGCTTGGTAGGGCTCACGTTTACATTGCCCACATTATGTGGTATTAGAGCGCTCTTGATAATAATGTCGCGGAAATTGTAGGCGGTGTACGTACAGGCGTGGAAACCACAGAACCTGCAGGAGTTCCACGGGGCAAAGTGAAATAGCAGGAGCCCGTGCTATGGTGCAGACAGATAGCAATTGACAGAAGGCGTCACATTTGGGGGCGTGCATTTGATGTCTGAAGAAGATGATCAGAAAGCCTAAGGTACTTCTGGAATTATGGTAAAGCACCAGGCAATCCCTGACTGTGTTGGAGTCATAGAGTTCGAGTGTAAAGTCCAGAAGCCCGTCAGACTCGGCCAATGCCTTCCACATATTCGAGCGACCGGGCATATGAACCTGGCGGCGAGCTCGTGAGAGACCACAACCAATAAAGGCACAAGAAGCATACGGTAATGTTGGAAAAACCCCAAGAAGGCATCGGGATGCCGTAGATCATACCGCCGTCATCATGATTGGACGTGGGGTTCGTGGTCTCCGAGGACGGGAGCCCGAGCAATGTGAAAACTGATGCGGTGGGTCGGATGGTGACATGGGTGGTACGCTACTAGATAGGACATCTATCTTTGAAGCTCTTGTTCTTTCAGCCGTCGGAGACTTTCTCCGAAAAGACGAGTCGCATTTAAATGGAAGGTCACAAGCTCTAGTACTGGTGATTCAAAATCTGAGGACGTTGTGCGAATGTCTCTTTTACGAGTAGGTCCCGGACCTTGACAATTTTCTGCTTGTGTCATATCGGCAATATATGTTCACGGTACCGATGCTAATGATTGTTAAAACGTGAACACGGACTTTATTGGAATATTCAAACGCCGCTCAAGCTCTTGGTGTCGAGAGTTGCACCTCTCATTGGACATGTTGTTTCTGAAAGTTTACTACTCTATGCTTTAATTGATACTCACTGAAGGGACACCGCGCGCTAACAGCCACAGACCTTTGCAACGCCAACGCCGCATGGAACAGGCCTTGTGCCTCAGAAGCGCAGATCGAGGGATGTGACGTCTGGAATTGGAAGAACATCGATGGTAGCAATATTCAGACGCTCCCGTTCTACGACACAAAGTAAGAGAACACGTACGATTGAAGGGAACTTCTACTGTTTAAGTTCATGCCCACTCACTGGCGGGCAACATACTTCACTAGTACTAGCATGCAAAAAACGTTGTAACAAAATCCTTATGGGTTACGTCATATCTCATCCTTCGCAGGCCAGCCTCGATTTTTCACCCTGCATTGGGCTGGACAGATGTATGTTGAAGACAACAATCTGTGGCCAAATATTATATTCCTATCGAGGACAAAACTACCACACTCGTGCGCGCAGCGCGCTTGTCCGGGGCAAGAGCAGCCCCGACAGTAATTTATATATCCTGCAGCTGTGCTCGCTCGCAATACCGACGGTGGCCCGATCTCAAATTCCAACAATCCCATGGCCTGTCCAAGTAACGAATGCCGAGACCTTTATAACAATGAACGATCTTGCTCTTCAAAAGGTTCGAATTCGCACCGTATGACTAGCAGGCCGATCAAGGCAGCGCCATCGGCCCATCGTCATGGAAGAAATAACGATCCAGCTACGTTTCGATGTTCGGAATAAATAGCAACTTCAAGGTAAGTAAACTTTGGGAGTATATGGTCGCGGAGGCTCTTACACTTTACCTCGTCACAATATCATCCAGAAATTGCATTACAGAAGATTGAGAACGTCGAGGTCTTGACCTTTAGGGAAGGTCTGTGCAGGTCACACTTGCATAGCGAAGTCATGTCTCGGATGTAGTACGTTCAGGACCTAGACTCTCGCTCGGTCGGATCCTTCAATGTCAAGGTCTTTCCAGTGAAGGCAAGAATCAGATGATCCTAGGAGGCGCGAGGTAATGTGCGGAAACACCTCGTCTATGTGCTTCGAAATGCAGTGCATAATAGACTTTGACGATCAACGAGATAGCTTATTACACTTTTTTGTGCAATGGTGTAGATCACCGATCTATTCAATTGACTCCTCACTTTAGAGAAGAAATGCCTTTCAAGTTGGGCAGGCTACTGTAAGGTATCGGTTATTTGATGGTCTATTCTTTGGTAGAGGGTTGGCGGAGCCGCCCAATGACCACACTGTCGATTAGTGCTACATAATTGCCAGTTAGTGAATGCATGTCTGAATTCATCTTTAGATGGCGGCGATGCTAAGTATAAAATTATGCAGCACTGAAGTAGGTCGGAGCACGGAACATCTAATGTGACATACCCCTTCCCAGGTTAATACTTGAACAGGGAGACCATAGGACTATACAATCTTAAGTGCTATGACTCCTTCGTTAGTATGCAGCGTGGTGGTTTGTTCGCTCATCAGACCAGACATGACGATCATTCTTTTGTTTTTGTTTTTGGAGTATGAAGGTGGGGTTCAGGTAACACAAGTTGACTTCCGCCACCAGACCAAAGGATAGATTTTTTTTCGCCCTACGTGTCGAGGAAAGATCGCACCGAGGAAATGCATTAACACACTCGTTAGTGCGGGGACTTGGGTGTCAGAAACAGCGATCACATAATGATCATTCGTCTGATGCCCACGTGATGTAAATTTTGGTTTGCCACAGTCGGAAACCATTGGATTGTCTGGGCAGCATCACTCGCCGTCTCCAATGTCAAGACGTATCATTCGGACTATCAGCTTAAAGTCTTTCACCTCCTCTTCCACCCCTTCTCGAAGGCACGTCCTTCCCCCTACACCACGTCCATCCAGGTCATTTAGCACCGTACTGTCCGTACAGGATCTCCCAGAATCTTCAGCTGCAGAGCAGAGACCCAAGGATAAGGTGGCAGCGTTCAAGATACATGAATTGTTGAGCATCGTGTCATCCGACTCCGTGGATCATTCACAAATATGGGCCTCCTACATGGACTTGCTTGACTACATGGGGTATGAGTCTCTGCCACCTGAGGTCCATCAGCGCGTTCTGCGCAAATGCGTCCCTTCTGTCCGCAACATTCGCCAGTCCTCTGCCAAACGATACCGCAGTCGTTACTTTCCTGATCGTCCGCACGAGTTCGAGTCGCGTCTATTGACAGTGCTGCGTAATATCCGCTTGGCCGGCCAGACGCCTGCATTAGATGACTTCCACTTTGTCTTGAAACAGTTTGCTGCAGTAGGGCATTATGTTGGTGCATGCCAGCTTTTGAAGGATTTGATTTCTGTCGGCGTCGAGCCAGATGGGAAGGCATATAGCCTGTGTTTACAGGCGCTCGCTCACCGATTGTCTCTCTCGTGTACCGAGGAAGCGTGGCCAAACCTACTCCAAACGGCGACGGAGATGTGCAGGGAACTAATTCAAGAGATGTGGACGAAGGACATACCCTATACATCCCCTACTATGGATCTGGCAATACGTATACTGCTAGAAACGGCAGATAAAGAGGGTTTCGACCGTCTTATAAATCTTGCGTATGGCATCGACCTCTCGTATCCAGACTGTCCGCCGTTGGAGCTGATGGAGAGGAACAAGGCTGCCGCGGGAGTGGCAGGAACTGTAGGAGACCGTGTCTCCACGCCTCAACCTCTGACTACACCCGCCCTTAATGTGATTTTGGAGACCCTTGGGCGGACGTGTCGAATATCTACGATGGTGCTTGCCTTTGAAGTACTGACACAGCCACTTCCAGAACTCACCGACTCAGATTTGAACTCTTTCGACGATGAAGACGACAAAGTGGGCTACCCTTTATCCTCCATCTCCGCTCAGCCTTACCAGTATCCTCACGCGAAACCGAACACCACAACATTCAACACCATCATCCGACATTCCTCATGGGAAGGCAATTCCTCTTTGGCTCGACATTACGTGCTTCACGCCATGGCACAAGATAGGCAGGATGATCGTCGCTTGAGGGGCGACGTCATGCTTCTACCCTTAGACACGATCGAAGCTCCTCGTGTGTCGTTAAACAGGAGTACAATCCTCCCCGTCATGGGCTTGGCAAACAGGAACAAGGATGTCGAGCTGTTGCGGTTCGTCTCCAAGGCCATCCAACGTATCTTGCGGCGGAAGGAGGCCGACATTGAATACTACCGCGAATGGAGAGTGAAACGGTATGCTACTGCTCCTGAGGATCGATCTAGCGTGGATACCGGTTCTAATGCTTGGACCGACTGCGAGGCCGAGGGGGAGTTTTCTGTTGTGGAAAGAACAGATATAGAAGACCCCCAGAGCGAGGCCCCCGCTGCTTCCTCATCGTTCTTCACCCCATCATCGGCGGTTGATTCTCCAAACAGTACGTCGACGTCGTCAATCATTGATGTCGATCTCGACTCTCAGGCGGTGCCCGGGCGTCCACGAATATTCGATATCAACCTTCACCTTAGGCTGTTATATCGGGATATGCGGGAGCTCGAGGATCTCGATGTGCGTGCACAGGCCGTGCTCGCGCGCACACTGGATCGCGTCAAGGAACGCCTCGGGCGGCGGGTATGGGACGACAAGGACGTATACCTTGCTACTGAACAGAGCCGTGTACACATGACACGAAACGACTGGCGGGAGATTGCCAACTTTAAACCCCTGCCAGCGAGCGTGACTGGCGCAGCCGCCAAATTATGGACAAAACCATCCATAGTGATGGTGCCGTATAGGAGTAATGCGGGTAGTCAGAAAAGTTGACTCTTTGATGGTAAGTGGACCTTTTTTTAACTTTATGTGAGGTCCTATCCATTTCATCTCAGGATACTTGTTTTCGTTTGATCGTACAAGCGTGAAACGCTTAGGGCAATTTTCGACCGTATCTCGACCTGAGGTATAGTGTCGGGTAGGTTTTTATTGTACCTTGCTTAAACTCAGTCTGAATGCCACCACACCTGTTTCCTACGTCCTAGACGATCCCTTGCTGTCGATTTGCTCCATCTAGAAGTTCTGACCATAGTGCATACACCACCTTGTATACTTCAACGCAATATTACGCTTTCAAACACACTCAGTGGAGGGAAGTCCCAAGAGACGTTTGCGAGTACAGAGATAATGCCATAGTGTGGTTGTTACGCATCATCAAAGCGACGACAAAGTTGCGAGTTACAGGCATTGACACGCGCTGGTCCCTTACTATGCATCGTCATCGGTCAAACTTCTTCAGCTCGCCAGTCTGACTCTCTACAACTTTCACCATCGCGTTCAGCCACACCTCCACTTCAGTACCTAATCCGCTCGCACTAAGACTTCCTGGCGCGCCTGGTGCACTTGGCCGCCCTTTCTTGCTAGTACCAGTGGCGGAGCCGTTTACTAATCCTGTGTTTGGCGGTACGGGTGTTGATACAGGGGTAAATCCTAGGCCTATATAACGAGCATGCGCAAGGACTGGAAGACGCCGCAGAGCACGGCCAGACATTCCTTGGTCCTACAATGTCGGTTAGGACATGAGTTCCGACACGGCCAGTGATGAGAGCACGCACTCTACATTTCTGTGCTAGTATGTAAAGGGACAACCCGATATGCTTCGCGCGCTCTCGAGGTGTCAATGCCGTCGTTATGGTGGTTCCAGGTGGCCTGGCCGTCGCAGTGCGCTCATACACCTGTACTTGCAGAAGCGTAGGCACTTCCTATCGTAAGATACGTTCAGACCCTGGAGCTATCATAGTGGGTGAGAACCAGAACGCACGGTTTTGGCTACAACGCCCTTTGCGGTGAGCTCTACAAGACAGCTACGAAGGATTTCGTAGATGGCTTCCCGCGGGGGTAAATCGATATATTGTACAATGTCGGCGCGATCAACGAAGGCTGAATCTGTAGGGAAAAGATAAGTGGCACGTCTGATTTCTTAAACTTTCTGTATAACCTATTGCCTTCGCCAAATTGCTCGTTGAGACTACCAAAACGTTCTTTTTGTGGCGTAATTTGTCTAGTTGGGTAAGAAGGGCATTTACTACCTAGTCAAAACCAGCGTTCAAATGTTATAGTGCGTCTAATTCCAAACGGCTTACTCGAAGAGCGTCCGACGGCTCTGTGCCAGCCATCGCTCCAGCTCGAGCGGCAGTAAGAGACTCAACTTCGTCTACAATGAAAATACGTGAACTCGAGTCGACATGACACTGGACGTGGGGAATATATGCGCTCTGACTTACCAATAAGGACAACAACAAATGTGTCATCATCTTCTACGAGATCCATAACACTGCTGAACAGCCGCTGCACTAGTTTACCGGACTCCGAGAACCAGCGAGAAAATAGAGAATGCGAGTTGATTTCCAGCAAACGGGAGTGAGGATAGCTGACAAATAGGCCCGGTGGTGTAAACAAATGAGTTTGTGGTGCGCCATGGATCATCAGTCCTCACCGGTGCGACAGGCGTATTGAAAGTTTTTGAGCGAGGGCACGACATAGTGACGTCTTTCCTGTTCCTGGAGGTCCATGCAGCAGTACGACGCGATTCCAGGACACAACATTGACTGTATGCGATATATGACCCAATGCACCTTAAAACAGCGATGGAGGACATACAATCAACATTGGCGTCGCTGAACAGCACAGTGGCATATATGTAGTCCAGTAATTTGGACTTTGTATCGTCAGGGTATATGAGGCTGTCCCATAGACCTTCCCAAATCCTGCTGGGCAGCTCACAGACGCTCGCTGCCATGACTTCCTCACCTTCGCCACCCGGACCATTTGAGAATTCTTCGAAGGAGTCGCCTTCTACGGGTTGGTATATATGGATTTGTAGAGCTGCCTGGGCGATCGGGAGGGGCGAATTCGGACAAGGGGATTCACATGCCGAAATGCGCTCGACGGAAGATGCCAGAATGGGCACTTCATCCCAACCATCTATTGTAGATGGAAGGCACAGGACTTCACAGGAAGATGTGATGTAGTTATATACGGTGTTTCTGAGGGTGTCGAACCGCGTAGTTGCGATGGGAGAGACACGTACTTCGACTGTAGTTACGGTCTGGTGTAAGGCCAATCAATTAATGAGGTCATACAACTGACTGTGAACAGGCCACAAGATTTCAGTTGGTGAGGGGAGGCTTTCTGTGTTCAAGGATGCAGCCATGGCTTGGTCTTGATCTGTGGACATAGTGAGATTGCGGTGAATTTGTGAGCACGCACAAAACACGCGTCGAGTGAGTATGGCAATTAGCCTACGGTCAAATAACGCGTCAACAGAAAACGACATGTGGTTGGCTTGAGATTGTTGCAAACCATAACCCTAGTCTGAGTGCTCCGATCCTAGTGGGCAAAATTAGGTCCACGGCGAAATATGGCGAAACTCGGGCTGCACCGATGGATTTGGGCGGTGTTGTAGCCTATATTGAGCATCTTTATGTCCATCACAGGCTGACCTCCTGCCCAACTTGACAAAGTCAATAATTCCGAATGACACTTCTCCTTATATGTTGCCTTTCTGGAAACAGTCGTGACAATTGTCCTCTTAGTAGTGTAGAAACCAAAATACAATGCGGCGATTGCCACCACTCCTGGCAATTGGCGACTTCTGCCTTGAAATCATTTTGTCCCCAACACTATCCGATCCATAACTTAACTTCGACCGTCATGGTTGATCCGAGCAGCTGCATCGACTGCATTTCCTCTCAAAAAAGCATCGTCTCTGACTCTCACCTTCCAAATACCAGTCAAGTTTCAGACCTTAAACCATATGATCCATTGGATATATCGACTTTTGTGCCTCCAACCGTCGCATCGATCCCTAGTGTAGTGATAGAGTTTTGCGACCGAGTAGGCGCTGGGATCTTCTCAAGCTGGACCTACCACTAATTTCATCGTGGAACACGCTTTGCGTTTCTTTATAGTGCCGCTGGTTTGTTTTGTTCCATCGCCTCCTGATATATGGATTCCATTGATGAATGACCATGACAGGCTTCATCGAGCAACATGGACATCCACAGAATTGTTCCTGACGTTCCCTTCGCCGGCGCTAAAGAGCATCACAATTATTCCCCTCAACGCGGAGGATACTGCGGGACGCTTCCGTGTCTGGTTGTCAATAGGTGACTGTCTCCAGCCAGTACTGGTCTGGGATAGAAAGTTAGAGGGAAAATTCCCTGAGCTGAAGGAGCTCGTGCGTAGCCAACTTACCCCGACCTTACTCCAAAGTTAAGACCCCACATCCCGCAGAAGCAACGCATCCGAGATCAAATACAACCAGGGAAATCATTAGGTCATTCCGACAAGTGACGGAAGCCCTCCATAATACTGGCAACATTAGATACTTTTCCTGTGGTACCACAGTAATGGCCCACGGTTTTGAGCAGGCAATAGATATAGCGATAAGAATCCTCAGCGCAATGTATGTAACATGACTATGAAAAGTTTCGGCCACCTATAGCGCGCAGCTGAATGCTGTCTTAATTTCGGTAATTGGCATCGACTGCAGAAGACGAAGAGCCGTGTGGCAGTCAAGCGCGTCGCACACTTCTCTTTTGTCTAAGTTTGCGGCAGGGTGAGGCTTTGCCTGACTTTGACCATTCCCTTCGCTCGTCTGGTCCATGCACTGTCTTTTTCGTCCCTTCCACATACCGTGATAAAATATGGACGAGTCGAATCTTTCAAAACTTGTTCAACTTTGCAAGTCAAATGGTAGAGTCCTACATCTTGTTCGTTCTGTGTCTTCTAGTTTGATACTAGAGTACACAGATGTCGACGTTCGCGTTGATGCGGTCTCCAAGATGCAGACAGAGTTCGAGAACGAGGCGGAGGTGCGAGTATTCTGTAACGTCCAAGGCACTTCTGAGTCTGTCTTCAGATCACCGAGCCAGACGTGCTCATCCAGACCCTCAAGGGCTGTCTCCGCACCTCCAATCAACATCTTTCAACTGCAACGCTTTCTGCCCTCTCGCCATTCCTGCAGCTCATTCTCGCGCACACTGTTTCTCGTCCGTTACCCACTTCCGGTTCAGGATCTACGTCTGTATCCACGTCTTCCGCCGCTTCTTCCACTGTCGACATACCCATTCTCCGACAAGTTTTATTCGCATTTCTTCCTGCGGGAGGTGTCATCGACCGTCTTGGCGATGCTCGTGACCGAGCTCGCGAAAAGGCCCGAGAGAATCTTGTGCTGATTGGAGGCTTCGCGTTCCGCGCTGGGGGAGGATCCGTAATGGGTCGCTCCAAAGATGGGAAGCCAGCGGAAACACCTGTACAGGTATTCGAGCGCTTCTTAAAGGAAGTGGGTCTGAGTAGTAAGGTCTGGAGAGTGCGCGAACAGGTTCGTGGACTTCCGTTGTAATCGATTCTTGCGTGTTTTCCGCTTTGCCATTCCTTGTACCTGACTCTTGCAAACATAGTCCATCCTGACTCTTGTGCACATACGCCGTGTCCATCACCTGTTTCCTATACGCCCGTACCTTTCCCTTCTCGTCGAAGCCCTTGAAGACAGTGACAGCACGGTACGCGAAACAACGCGCACATCTGTTGTAGAGCTCTTCACCGGCCCTGGGGTTAGCGATGCTGCGCGTGCAGATCTAAAGAAAGAGTTGACCAAGAAGGGTGTGCGCAAGGGTATTGTTGATGGAGTCCTTACGAAGGTGTTGGGAGGAGCTACACCTGCAAGCGAGGGTTCCGAAAATGGCGATGCTGGCTCGGTATCCGGGAAAAAGGAATATGTGCCTCCAAGTCTCATGTTACAGGGGCGCAAGCCGACTGTAGGCTTGGACAGGACACAAAGTGGTATGTCGCGCTCTGCCAGTCAGTCAGTAAATGAGGTATCTACGCCTGCGAGTCGGGCGGCCCCATCATCTCCACCGCCTACTAGTGCTACTGATGACAGTTCTGACGTGCACCCCGTTTATGTGAGCTCTATTATCCTTTGCCAGTTTGTGAACTGGAACTTATATTAGTCGCTAGGTTGCATCAAGTCAAGATTTGGTGCAAGAGATTGCCACGATGCTGAAGCACTTCGAGGTACGAAACGATACATTCTGATTGTGAACGAACCTTGGCGCTAAACCCCGTTCAGGGTAAAGAAACCGAGCATAACTGGGCCTCTCGTGAACGTGCTATCACCCGGATACGTGGCATGGTGAAGGGTGGTATACACGCCCGATATACAGAAACCTTCTTGTTGCACCTCAAGCAAATCGTTGAAGCATCACTGAAAACGGTAGGACTGCTGTGTCTGTGCGCATACCCACTCTTATTTGCACTCCGTCAGCTCGCCAGCTTGAGAACTATTGTCTCGACTAGCACCTGCTCGTTGTATAACGAGCTCGCATCAGCCCTCGGTCCCGCTTTAGATCCTGTCTGCGACATTTTGTTGCTCCATCTACTTCGCATGTCAGGTTACACGAAGAAAATTGTCGCACAGGCATCGCAGGCGACTGTCTCCCACATAATTGTTCACGTTTCTGCTCAACCTCGTATTATCCTTCCTCTTTTCTGGAATGCTCTTCAAGACAAGCTCTTCCAGGCTCGTTCATACGTCGTTGACCATATCAAAACGTATCTCGAAGCGCATAGCGCACGTGTCAAACATATTCTTGAGTCCTCCAGTGGACTTGACGTGCTGGAGAAATGCGTCAGAAAGGCCCTTGCAGATCCTAATGCTAGCGTGCGACAGAGTGCGCGGGCTCTATTTTGGGTATTTGAAAACATATGGAACGAATCAGGTCGTGCTATACTCGAGGCACAGGATTCCATGAACCGCAAGCAACTTGAAAAGGCGTGCCCAAATCCCGAGTTGCTTGGCTCTATTTCTCCTGTGACCCCAGCTACAAAAAAGACCAGCGTCGCTGCAGCCATTGCAGCAAGTCGTGCGAAGGCAAAAGTAATTGCTACCGCCCCACCGACGTTGCGACATCAGGCTACATCCACCGCGCGGACAAACGTCATAGCGGAGCGTATGGCTTCGCCAGTATCTCCGTCGCCTGCATCGTCACCCACTTCGCCACGGTCAAGGATTTTGTCTAACCCTGCGCCCCCACGACAACCGTCCGGTAGGGTGTTCACGTTGCCCCACTCTAGGACGTCATCAGGCGACTCTACCCGATCTATTCCGCAGGCTGACCGTCAGCGAGCTTCGTCACCTCTTGTACCGGCAGGTCCATCTCCTCCCCGCGGATCAGTTCTACGGCGGGCCATGCAAACTGCGCTTCCCTCATCCCCTCCATCCACAACTGTTACACCGCCATCTCCCAGTCCTCGTAGACAGAACGTTTTCACTGCCAGTCGTCCTCCTGCCGTCCCCATGCAGCAAATCTCCCGCCAATCGCACGTCATGCCTTCACTTCTTGGGTCCGAAGACCAATCGCTCCTAGTAGCAGTTGCAATACCCTTGCCGGAGGACAGTGATTCGGACATGGACATGGATGAACCCGCGAATCCCCTGTCGTTATCGACCCCTTACGAGAAGTATCCGCCTGCCCCGCCTTCAATCTCCAACTCGTTCTCGCCACGTTCGAGTGGCTCCAGGGTTGCTCTATCCACTCCGATATCGGCTAGTTCACCTCCTGCAGGTGCCCCTCCGCCTATTATCGAGGATGCAATGCGTGCTCGGGCTGAGCAAGCGGAAAGCGCAGCAGAACGCCTGCTCGAGCTTGTGGAACCAGAGGATGAGAAGGCGCATCATGTTCCGATGCGTTCTTTGCTCCTGGGGAATCCTGCGACGACACCAAAAAAAAAGCTTGCAGTCGCACCTGTGCTGGCTACCGTACGGCCACCGGTCACACCTGCTAATAAGGATACAGCCGTATGGCGGCAGCTTGCGGCATTCCAGGATAGCCCTGCTTACAATGGTGCCCCGTCATTAATGACGGACGTCCTCATGTCATTACCATCGAAGAACGATAGTAGCTGGTGGCGAAAACGCATGGCCCGTAAGTATGCCTTAGATTACACCGGATCGTGCTCTGAATGCATTCTTCTCTAGTAATTAACCAGCGAAGGTTGTTCCAGACGTCCGATGTTGCAGGTCGGGCAAATGAGCTCCAAGATTATACTGTAGCTCTGGAACAAGGCAATGTTGATGTCTCGACCTTGAAAAACATCGCGCTCTTCTGCGTGACCAATCCATCTGCGGATCCTATCTCACCTCTGAGCTCTAGTTTGTCCATGCCTGCAAGCCCATCCCCGTTCATCTCTAATTCAAACTCACTGTCGTCATTGAAGTCGGATGTCTGGTCCGTGAAGAATTTCGATAAGCTTTTCAGTGCTTTGAAGAACTTTCTGGAACTCGAAAGAGTACGTAGCAACACATTTGCGTCGTAGAAGTCCTCTGAACCGCCTGCACAGGATGAGGAGTTATTAGAATATGGGCTGATCGTGTTATGGGAGATGTTAGAGTATCAGACTCTCCAGATGGAGAATCACGAAGCAGATGTGTTCTCCATCCTTTTACATGTCCGATATTCCGAAAAGCAGCAGGTATATATCTCTCCGTTTTATCAGACTTTCTATTCGTTAGTTGATCCTGCATATCGTAGGTCTTGCATGCCACCAACACCATCCGCGACGCTGTGGCGACGCGAGTGGAGCCAGTATATGGTCTGACGACTATGCACGCGATTCTCTTGGCTTTCCAAACAGAGGCTTTGCCTGCTACTGCGTCTGCCACCACCAAGGCGAGAACATTTGCGTTCGGGCTCATTGCCCTTGGCAAATTTATCCTGCACCTCCCGGCCGAAATCATGGAGGAAGAACTCCCCCGTCTTAAAGCTACACTGATCTCAGTGCGCCAGCACCATCCTCTTCTACTTCTCAGGATCGTCCACTGACGGGCATGATTGCTTTTAGGCGCTAAACGACACATCCTCTCTTGTTGTCCGTGAGTCCGCTGCCGCAGTGATCATCGCTGCGCAGCTTGTCCTGCGGGACGAGACACATCTCTTCGCACTGCTCGATGGGCTGGCCGACGAGAAGAAGAACCTCCTGACATACCTCTTTGACAAGCATGGTGCACGCGGTGTGCCAGACGGTGCCGGCCTTGGTACGACAAGTGTTGACCGGTTGGAGCGTGAGATGCGCAGATTGGATGGGCGCACTAGCACCCCGCCCCGTCCCGTGGCGCTGTCGGGCGCGTGAACGGTTGTACATTTTTCTGTTACTTTGGTGATCCCGACGAGTCCCACATGTTCTTGACTCGCCCGTCTTACGCCATTCATCCTTCGCACTTTCTTATTCTCATACTGCGCTGGTCTGCGCTTTGTGTCGTTTTGGTGTTCTGTATGAGTTGTGTCTGACGCGTACCAGCCCGCTCTTTTAATACAGTCGAGGCTAATTTTATGCCACTCATTTGATCACAGTAGAATTAACAGTTGGTCTCTTGTGTCAAAGAACCGTCCCCTTACACATTAGTGACCAGTCGCCAGGACGTCAGAGATTATGCAAGAGTTCACATTCTTGACGCTTATTTCGCGGAAGCATCAGCGCGTAAATCTAGCCCGAACGCAAGATCTATTTAGCCAGAGTGGTGATTTATGACAGGTGATACATCAGAATCTCAGAAAACATGCAACGGGCTCCATCGCGAAATGACAGCCTGCGATGTCAATGAAGCACGTTCAGATTGGAGATGTCGCAAAGCCACATTCTTCTAAATCCCTTAAGTCTAATCAAAGGCGACGAGTGCCGAGCCGCAGCAAGAAATATGCGGCACCAGCAAGGATGCCCCCAACATGGCCGGCTGTGTCTGTTCCCTCACGCTACGACAGACCTCGATTAGCGGTGCATGCAGCGTACAGAAGTGGACTTACTATGTTCTTCAGGGCGCTGAAACTATCGATGAGGAACACACCGCCAACGACAGCCCACGCTGGGGACGGAATGACGCCAAAGATGAGGAATCTGGCTCTTGGCGCAACACACGCAAAGAACGAGACGATGGCATAAATGGCACCTATGGAAGTGACACTCGGACCTGCCTCTGTATGGTCTCAAGGAGCAACTTACCGCTTGCACCGTGTGAGTGATAGTTTGATTTCTTCTGCGATTTGTTCCACCCCACGCTGACGAGGCTGGAGATGATACCACCTGCAAAATAATGATGTTGAGGTATGAGTGAATGCCTTTCCGACTGCTCGAATGTCTGAAAAGGTACCTCCGAAGTACAGAGCAAGGAAACGAGCATTTCCGAGTATGGTAATAACAGAGGGTGCCATGAAAATAAACGTGAAGCCATTCAAAATGATGTGGTCAAAGTCCTTGTGCGAGAAACAAGCTGTGAGCAGCGTCCATCTGTTGAATTACATCGCGTCAGTGCTCCAGGATCATTTGGCTCCTAACTGTTGAGTATACCAACATTCTCCCACTGGCTATATTTTGCGGGCTCACTGTGAAGTTTTCGTAGAGCCATTTAACTAGGTTCGGTGATGTCAGGAGCGACTGGCACAACAGACATTGGTCTGACGATAACATCGTTGGACAAGATAGTACGCACGTGTTCGGTTCTTGAATACAACCACAATGTGAACACCACGCAATTGGCAGCTATTATGGTGAAGTAGATGAGGTCGGACGGGATGCTGTCGAACCAACGAAGGAGCCATCGCGACGGATTACGTGAGTTTGGTGGAGGGAACCTTGACGGTTGAACATCCCTATGGGTAGCCTTTACCAAGCTGCTCCAGCTGAAGCATACAACCTTTTGTTGTAAAAGACGCGATACAGACGATCGGCCTAAGGGGGGAGTCTGGAGTTGCGAGCACAAGCTTAAGGTGTGATACGTGCTGCGCGAAACATCATGTGCAATTTTTGGCTGTAATCTCAGAGAGACATCTGTCTGAAGAGGGCCTGAGAGGCGTAGAACACGAGAACGGGAGAGCGAGTGGGAAATCCGAGGCAGCGACGACCGCACTACAAAGGACATTGTCTGGCGGTCCTGGGGGACCTACGGTGCAGTGCATGACAAGGGCAGGCAATCCCCCGAGTACTCCTGCCGGAATAGTTTGTCGGTCATCCGACGCTCCGACGCTATCTACTCTGTCTGTCCATCTACCCACTTTCTCTCATGTCTCACCATCTCTTCTTGTTATCTCCCTCGGATACCCCATTGTATAGCCTGATTCACTATTCCGCTAAACCATCCCAGGCCATCTCATCGCCGTTGTCCGCGAACCTTCCTTCGTGGTCTACTTCGGCTTTTGCAGGCACCTTGACCGCCCTGTCAGGGGCATCGAGTGCCACACAGTCGCATGTCCAAGGAGGGGGTGTACGGATGGGGGGCGGCCAGGATCGCCATGTGATTCAGATGATAGCCAATGCGAGCCTGGACGTGATTGAAGAGGTGTTTCGGAGGGATAATGGCATGTTAGTACATTCACCACTCGACGCTTAACGGGACATGAGGTTGTGTGGATAGTGAAACGTAATGTTTGTTGTCAGGTATCTCAAGTCTGTGGATAAGTTCAATGAGTGGACGGTTTCTGCCTTCATAACACCAGGCAGTGAGTGCAGGCCGCTTGCGAAGCACAGCAAATCAACTGAGCTCCCCTCCCCGCGGCAGACATGAAATTTGTGCTCCTACACGAAACAAAAAACGATGAGGGAATCCGGGCGTTCTTCAGTGACGTTTGGGAGTTGTACGTGAAGGTGGGCAGGGTTGATTGATCTGTCGTTATGTGGCAGAAAATAAACAAAGACGGAATAGACGCTGCTGAATCCCTTCCACACGGCACACACATCCATCCGGAGCAGCGTCTTTGACAGCCGTGTACGTGCTAGCGCGAAAAAACACCTATGAAAGAGCGCCTCGTGGCACTGGGCTTATTGTTGTGGACGGGCCACGTGAAGGTGGGGGTGGCCGGGGGTGGTGGTGCAGGGATGATTGTCGTAAGTGGTGGCCGGGGGTGCAGGATTGGCAGGAGGCTCGTCTGATGACAGCCTGGATTTTCGACTTGCGGCCTTTCTTTCTCTCCCTCTCCCTCTCCCTCCCGCTTCCTCCCCATTTTTCTCCTTTGTCTCTGTCTTCATTCTCAATCTATATCTCTCTGCACTCCCCTATATACAAAAAAATCCAATAGCTTTTTTTTCTCTCTTTCCATCAACATTACTTTCTAATACCTCTACTATTTCCCTCGAGCCCTTCTACGAGCCACCACCTCTTCCAGTTCTCAAAGACAAGAGTCCTTCAAATCGCCTTCCGTCCGTTATAAACTTTCTTATTTCTCTGGCCTCTTTCTCCCAAGTGAGTCCTATCCCTCCTCCTTGTCTTATCTCTCTGTAACTTGTTACTTCATCTTTCTCTGCTGGCCCACAAGCTGTATCCACAATTGTCCAACCCAGCACTTCTCTATCTTTGCCCACTTTCATCGTTTAATCAATCGCAACCTTTCCATTCCTACGCATAACCTCTTCTGCCGACCCGTGCCCCAATGGCCACCACTCCAGCCCCCAGCCCCCGTGCATCCCTTCTGGCTGGTCTTCGCACCGGTGGTGTCCGCTCTGCTTCAGGACCTGTCAATAACGTCCCCCACACTGCCGCACCAGGCGCCTCTTTCAACATCCCGCGTTTCGCATCTGTCTCCTACAATAACCCGATATACCCCGAGGAAGAGGACGATGAACTCGCCGATATGGTCGCTCAAAACATGTACATCAATGCACAGTCAAGGATGCATCAGCCGCCAATGACCGCAGCCGTTGACGGGGGTAGCAACAGGTTCTCCCACCATCAGCAAAATGCTCAAAGGGGTATGATGGCTGGTGGCATGCCTACCCAAAGGCAGACCTACGCTCAAGTTCAAGCCCAGCAGCAGCAGCAAGCCTTGCAAATGCAGATAATGCAGCTGGAGTTGATGCGTCTACAAGTATGTCTATTTCAGTTCTTTCTTAGATAATCTGTTAATAGCTGGTTCGATGAATAGGCACTCCAAGCTCAGCAGTACCAGGCAGAGCTCCTTGCCCAAGCTCAGATGCAGCAGCAGCAGCAGCAGCAGCAGCAGCAGCAGCAGAGTAGCAGAATTTACAATCCCCCCACTACCGCAGGTTCTTTGCACACTTCCTTCGACCTGCGTTCTGCAACTCTGAATTCTCAGCTGCGCCGGGTCAATCAAGCAGAGCAGCTGAGGGCACAGCTTGGTTTTCAGGTAGATGATCTAGTTCCTACGACGGCTGCACCGGGCGGCAACTTTGGTAGTCGCGCTCCATTCTCAGGATCTGTCGATGACAGCCTTGGTGCTGGAGACAGACTGTCATGCTACCAGACGCCTCCAGCCACGCCTAATCATACGACCGTCATCAGTGGTGGTACCTCCCTTGGCAACCTCGCTTCTCAGAATGGCGTCGGCAACCAGGTAGCGCCGTCCAAGTCTGATACTGCTGTATCCTGGAGGCGCAACGGCCAGAACAACTC
Source organism: Albatrellus sp. MG142 (assembly GCA_003314695.1). Taxonomy (NCBI): domain Eukaryota; kingdom Fungi; phylum Basidiomycota; class Agaricomycetes; order Russulales; family Albatrellaceae; genus Albatrellus; species Albatrellus sp. MG142. The sequence continues at coordinate 29,264 of QLPM01003190.1, forward strand.
TGTACTAAGCGGGAACCGTGCTACATCCCTCGGCCCAACACTCAACGTCAAGATCACCCCCCCGCCGCCGGAGCGCATTTCTCCGCCTTCGACCACGACCACGAGCCCTATCCGCACGCGTCCCCAACCGCTTCGCTTTTCTGCTGCTCTGTCGCAGCCCATTCCGTCGGTCATGATTGAGGAGGGCACTGATGGCGAGGACAACTCCTCAATTACATCTTCCAAGTCCGGTGGTTCACACTCTTCCCCTACAACGCCTTACTCAGCATCCTTGTCTGTCGATCCTCCTCTCTCGCCGCGCGAGGAGGCGACCAAGAAGTTGTACGAGGGTCTGGGAATCGGCCGTCCCATTCCTGGCGCCAATGCTGGTATTTCTGCTCCGCTGCCCACGGCTAGCTTACAGCAGCGCTACATGAGCCAGCCATTGCGTCAGCCCCGTGGACCGCCCTCTGGCGCCGATGAGTTGGGCCCGCGTAACTTTGCGTCGCGTATCAGAAGGAAAGCCATCGGAGGGCTTGGTGCCTTGATGGATGCACGTGAGAGGAGGGATGTTGTTGAGGCGTATTGATTTCCTGCTCCTTTCTCAACCAAACTGAACGGAGCACTCGATGAAGCCATTTTTCCAGTCACCTTTGCATTGCGACTCCATACACTTCTCGGCTTTTATTTATCTTCTTGCCCGCTTGGTGCACAGAATCGGATGAGCTTCATGGCCCTTCACCTTTATCCTCCATTCCCACCCTCTGGTCGAGTTGTACTCACTCCCCCTGCCCTGTCCAAGATGACACGTCTTTTGTTTATTTTCACTCTTCTGGGGTGGTCAGTCGCCAGCTACGTTGTCAGATGGGTTCAGTGGTATGTATCGGGAAGCAAGGCGCTTACCAGGAAGCAGTGCTTCCCGAGGCGATTCCGCATATGACGGTGTCCCTTTTGCACATCGCCACACTCTTTCATTCCCGCCGCATTCTTAATCATCATCACCCAAGCCCCGTATCCTGACAGCAGAAGCTCGATCGCTATCCGACCACCCCGTTGTTACGACCCGACGTCCTGGTCAGGCGTCCCAAATCAGCCCTGTCTCCTTTCCTGGTACTTAGCATCCACCCATATTTTTTCGCAACGGACTGGAGTTTGATACGTAGGAGGTTACTTGGCATTCCCCGCTCCTTATCATTTGCGCGTTCCTGGTCATGTATATTACACCGTGCTACAACATGCTTCGAGTGCACATTATTGGTGTGTCAGGGCGTGTCGAGTGTTTGCTACGTGTCAAATAGACAGAGGAGCAGGCAATCCTCTACAAACATGTCTTCCGAGTTGAAGCCTATCGGGAGCTACACATGTCGAATGTACACACGCTGCGGATGCAAACCCGGCTCCGGGATACCGCCACCCGAACGCTTTCACAAGACTGCCCGGCGCAGCCCGAAGAGGCTTTTAGGATCAAAACTGGTTTCAGATCATCGGAACCGTTCTCCGTTACTTATAACTTGAGGCACACACCATGCGCTGGTTCTTACTCGACGACTTACCACCATGTTCCTGTCAAAACTCCTCCTGTCTGCGGGGGCTACCATCATTGCTTTTGGCCTCTGGAAGATCATCAGTCTATTGTATGCCTTCTACACGTCGCCTCTGCGTTCCATACAGGGTCCAAAGAGCTCCCATTTCATATTCGGCAACTTTAAAGATATAATGAATGCGGTAAATAGCCCTGATCCCTTGGCTGCCGAGCGAGAAGTATTAATCATGTGAATCAGGAGAACTCCGTGCTTCACGAGAAATGGTTTGCTGAATTGTGTGTGATGACCATGCGTTAAAGTGTCCCTTTATTCCTGATAAGTCACTGTCCTAGTGGGCCGACATTCAAATATTATGGCTTTTTGAATGTATGTTTTTATTTCCTTCGTATTTTGTCGAAAGGCGAAATAGGACCTTCCCAGGCACCCCGTCTCAGCACAAAGGACACCAGAGCTTTGAATCATGTCCTCACCCATAACTACATTTATCAGAAGCCGGAACAAGTGCGAAAAAACCTTGCTCGAATCATGGGAGAAGGTTCATTTGCATCACCAGTAGATATACTCATTGTTCTGACCACTGTCATTGATCAGGTATTCTTTTCACTGAGGGAGACAAACACAAGCAGCAGGTAGGTTCTTATATTTCGAATCCAAACGCCTCTGCTGACATACCAGTGTTTCATTCTATAGCGAAGAATTATGGTAACAAGTTCACAATAATGTCCATCCCAGATTGCCTTGTTTGACATATTTCTCAAAGAATCCTGCATTTGGTCCCATACAAATACGAGCACTGACAGAAATATTTACGGGGAAAGCTATACAGGTACATTGAGTCACTGGGAACACAATTAAAAAATTTATTCAGTCGCATCTCCCAGCTCCGTGATTTGTGGTCTGCCGAAATTGCCAAACCAGACTTCAACGGCCGTATTGACGTCCTCCGCTGGCTCAGCAAAATGACGCTGGACGTTATTGGTCAGGCAGGTATGTCCATGCCGTCGCAACTGTGTAGTCTAAAGCTCAGATCGTTCTTCAGGTTTCAGCTATCAATTTGATGCATTGAATCCCAAGGGGGAGCCCAATGAGCTCAGCGTGGCTTTCACGGAGATGTTTGGCGCTGGACAAAGCCTGTCGATCCTATCGATTCTGCAGGCTTGGTTCCCTGTCCTTGGAGCCATCGTACGCATTCCAGTAATTTCCATCTTGGGCGGTCAATATAAAGTTAACCCTAATATGCAGTCTAGCGAACGTGGTAGGAAGATCAAGGTCGCTCAGTCAACCATGGCTCGTATCGGTCATCAGTTACTCGAGGACAGTAAAGCGGCTATAGCTACATCGGAGAAGACTGGAGAGAAGAGCAACGTTCGAGGGCGTGATTTGCTTAGCCTGTTGGTCAGGGCGAATACCGCCACCGATCTATCAGACAGTCAGAAAATGTCAGACCAAGATGTCTTGGCTCGTGCGTGTCCAGTCATAATCAATTAGGTCGTATCTGACTTAATGACAACAACAGAGGTTCCTACTGTAAGTGATTCGATGATTTGTTTGAGCAATGGGGATGTCAAATTCCGCCAATAGTTCCTTGTCGCAGGCCATGAGACAACAAGGTGGGTTCTGTCTTTTCAATTCATGCACTTTGTCTGAAGTATGAAAAAGTACGGCTACGACCTGGACTCTGTTTGCACTCACGCAAGCGCCAGAGGTTCAAACAAAGCTCCGTGAAGAGTTACTTAAAGTTCCCACCGACAATCCCTCAATGGATGATCTTTCTGCCCTCCCTTATCTTGACGCCGTTGTTCGTGAGGGCCTTCGTGTGCACTCGCCCGTACCATCGACGGTGCGGATCGCGACGAAAGACGATGTCATACCGTTGAATACACCATTCGTTGATAAGAATGGCCAGATTCAACACAGTATTAAGTGCGTCACGTACTGAAAGATTTCTGCTCAATTACTGCACTGACTGGGTTTGGTCATCTAGAGTGACTAAGGGCGACAACATTTTTATCCCTATCCTCGCGATGAACAGGGCCAAGGACATATGGGGTGAAGATGCGGGTATCTTTAGGTATGGTCTAGTTCATTGACTTTAGGTAGTTTAATATACTAATGCTATAAATAAAGACCAGGGCGATGGGAGTCTTTACCCGAAGGTGTCAATAGCATTCCGGGAGTCTGGGGCAATCAGCTGTCATTTCTGGGTGGTCCGCGCGCTTGCATAGGATACCGATTCTCCATCGTAGAGTGAGTAAATCATGCTCCAATTTATCACCGTCTTATTCGACAACCTTTCAACAGGATCAAGGCACTGCTATTCACACTTATTCGTGCTTTTGAATTTGAATTGGCAGTCCCCGCGAAAGACATTCGCTCTAAGCAGGCGATCGTGTCGCGGCCTATTGTAGTATCGGAGATGGAGCATGGTTTCCAGATGCCGCTAATCATCAAACCATACTGTGCCTGACGTGTTTGGGACACCATTCTGACCATTAATGTCATCGGTATTAAATGCACCCTTGAATTAGCATGCCATCTTCAAATGGCCTTTCGCTTTTAGTGCATGTCTACTGCAGAGTATCTGTCTTCGAACCGAAGTAAAGCCACTGCTCATATTGCTTCGCTAAAGCGCACCATGGCCAGCCCCACACAATATGAAATTGGCGTAGTGTTCAGATTGCCAAGTATGCAGTCATCGTCTTGCTGTGTCACGAACACTCCTGAATTCCTCCCAAAACCGAAATGTAAATTCGAACATCCTCCCATAGAACAAGCGACAGGGAGGTCTCCATTTTTGAAAGATGCCCCTCGTTAACATTCAGATTTCAGTTGGTGGACGGATGATCCCCTCCCTCCATTAGTGCGGAGTGTTCCCCCATCTCTTGATCACCTCCGGACACAGTATGTCGGACTGGATCTACAAGAATCTGATCAATTGTCAAACCAACCAGGGGATTGAGAGGCCAGACCATGTTTAACTAGTTTCTGCAACAAGGCAACAAGGTGATCGCGATGTTCTTGCGTAAGATCATTTCGCTTTAGCGAATTCACAACTAAGTCCACGGAGACCGATTTAACGACGTGTGGCAACATATCCTCTGAAGAAAAATCAACTTGGCTAACGTGGAGCTACCCATGGGGGAGATCGGTACCAGTTTTGGATACTTCCACTAGTGTCTCGATCCCCTTTGATTGGACATCTAGAGACTGACTTCCCATCATTCCAACCAGAGCAGGGATGACGACTGCCCCCATAATTCCAGTTGGGGCATTCGGATCTGGCTAGTCAACGGAAAACAATTATCTGAGAAGCGATACAAGTTTACCTCGTGATAGTGTCCTTAGTAATCTTTCAGCGGAAGTCTGTAACTCTTTATCTTCGCCTCTGAGGATGTCACTGAGCAAGTTGATAATGTTCGTTGCCGCCATCCTTGTCCGAAGCTCATCTACGAAAGTATTATTCTGTCTGTCTGGTTGGAAAAAAAAGGGGGGAGAGATACCATGGCTAGCAAAATTTTCTAATGCTTGTGCACTGGTATATTGCACATCACGGTCTTGACTCTGCAATAGCATCAAAAGCGAATCAATAATGTCATTCTCTATAATCAGGGGCCAGACATCCTCTGAGGAAATAAATATAAGGGAGTTAATTATACCACAGCATAACGGAGACAGATACCGTAATCACAGAGTTCGTGCAATGCTTTTGCACCTGAAGAATGATCGCGCACGTCGGAACTTTGGAACTGGGATACGATTGTAGCAAGTCGTTGCGCCCTTCCTCTGGCTTTCCACATTCTGGATGCAGTCTTTGAGTCCTTGTATGTCTTCGCAAGGGCAGGCAGCACAAGAAATACGGCCAGGGTCTGCCCCAACGTCCACTGGCTCTCGCCCGCTTGGACATGATTGTGCGCTATTGTCAGCTCAGTGCTTACAATGAAAAAGACTTTGAATAGTATCGATAGGGCAGTGAACATAATGGGCCAAATATACTCGCTGTCATCCTCCTCACGGATGGCAATTACCACGACCATTGGTATGAAAGCCACGACGAGAAGAAATAGCCAGAAAAAGAGAACGTTGACGACGGGTATGGCAAAAATGGAGTACACGACCAACCAAGCCGTTTTGCAAGAAGAGACCGGATAGTCGCGAAAAAAGATAGATTGGACGGTGACAGTGGTGCACTCGGGAGTAAGTTTATCGAAGTGGTTCATAGTAGCCCAAAAGACGATGCCAAAGATAGACATTAGACTTGTATGCATGCAGAGGGAGGCGAATAAACCAGACATGTTCTCTCCGAACCAATCGGCCCCTGGATCTCTCGGACCTTCAAGGAACTCCATCAAGACAAATGCAAGAGTCCCGTTGGTCGCCCATAGCACCAACCAACTGAGATTCAAAACGAGGATCGCATGGTAAGCGGTGAGCTGTATTGTCGTGGCTTGAATCACGGCCGAAAGTAACAACCCCACGCCTAATATCAGGATCGGCCATGATGATGATGTGATCGCTTTCACGTCTTCGAGCCTCGTTTTCGTCATTGATTGTATGGGTGTGGCTGCAATCGCCGCTACTTGTGGAATAATGGGGAGAAGAACCTGCAGGTATATGGATAGCCGCACGCCAATGCCTCCATTGAAATGGATCAGTCGTCGGTGACTTAGAGCCCGACATAGAAGAGACAAGAACACACCAGCTATATCTGGGTTGGACGGAATGCCTTCAGAGCAGCTCATGGATGTACACAATGATGGCAGAAGCTGCGCTTGCTGGTACTGCAGGAATGCCGCAGGATTTGAAGTCTATTCAATTGACCAACAATACAGTTGGCACTGGGCAGGGGCTAGCGCCTAGGAATATAGCGCCCTGGTCTGAGCGCGCATATACGACACAGGTATACACGCATACAAGGGCGTACCCGACGGAAAATTGTGCTATCATGTTGAAGAATCAAGGACAGCTGACAACGCATTCGACGTCAAATGACGAATATTAATGTTGTAGGCTGTTATCGGTGCGAACCTACCAGCGTGTCATGTCCACCGCAAAGATGAACTTGAAGGTGCGAACGCTCGAACGTGGCGATTACGGCGTTTTGATTCGCGGTGCTGATGGATACAGTCTGGGTGTTAGATGCAACTCGGGCTTCACAAGGCGTTGGCGTTTAATGCATAAAGGACGAGGTCCGACAGATTAAGAGCGGTGGACTGCGCGAAGAACCTCTCCGCACTTGACATTGCCGTGGCATCGCAGTCATGGGAAAACGCGTCAATCGCCAGTCAATTAGACATATTATACTAGTCATGTATACTACGTCCCCCGTGCGACTATATACTTCAAGTGCACAACATTGGCCCATGTTGGAGCGTGTCGAGTGTTTGTTACGTATTAAAGAGACGAGGAATAGGCCTCGCAACATTGCATAACAAACATTCGTCTTTTGAGTACAGAATAGACATAGTGTCCTATACGAGCCTGTGGATGACGGCAACTTATTTACAACGTTGGCCTACGATTGCCTTACCATGTTCCTGCACAGAACGGGCGTATCAGCGGGAGAATGGAGTCAAGGAAATGAAGATAGACTCGCCTCCCATTCTTCTCTGCTTATCCATAGCTGATGGAAGGTGCCTAAGCTAGCGAGGATGCTGCCACCCAGCCAGCCACCATAGCGTCGCTCTGTTGGATTTCCGGGTGCGTGAATTTTCACCTGTATAACTCGCAGTAAACCATCTCGCAGCGGGCAAACAGGAATGCTGCAAGACGCACGTGCGGGAAGTTGCGCGAGAGTTCATTGCTCAGGCGCTCGTTAAAGCCAGCGAAGAGGCTCCCACCACCGGAGAGGACAACGTTGCCCATGAGCACCTGGCGCATGTCGGGATCGCAGGCGGCCAGCGCCTGCGAGATGAGTGCGGGGATCGTGCGTGGGAGGTGAGGATTTGATGCCTGGACACCAGAACATGATTAGGATGGTAGGGCAGGAGGGCGAGAAGCTTTGGAACACGCACGACAAGGTCCCTGGAGTGTGAAAAGAAGAGCTCGCCAACTTGAAACCGCTCCGGGCCGAAGTATGTGTTGAAGCCTGTCGGAAACTCGTACTGCCTTGCGGGCCGTGCGGCGGCTGCTCTTTGGCGACAGAATTCTAGTCAGCTGTCATAAAAATTATTCTGCAGACCAGCAGCGGGCGTACTGTTCATTCCACCCTTGATCGAGGACACCTGCGACGCTCTGAACCCACTCTTCTACTTCTTTATTTTCGTAGTACACCCTTAGGCTGTCCGTTGTCTTTGCCATTCGATCTTCGCGGAGGGTAAGGCGGGGAGGGGCGCCTGGTTCCACGGCCTGTACGAAATGGCAATTGTAAAGTATGATGATAGAGCATGAGGACTACGTACTGTCTTGTTGACGATAAGCTGGTGAGAGAGAAGCTGAATTGGCGGGTGATTGTGGCTCGCAGTGGTGAGTGTGTGCTTTGCATGCGCCTGAACCAGCTGCGGAAGTGCAGAGTGGACGAGGCCTGTCACGACACGTGTCCTATTCAGCTGGTGGATGTGGATGTAGAAGCAACGACATGACTTCACCTTTTCGCAAAACGAACCCATCGACCACAGGCGTCACGCTTGCCGTAGATTGACCGATGTCGATGACTAAAGCCGAGCCCTTTCCTGCGGCGAATCTTTAAAGGAGTGTGAATATGCGAGTAAGGGAGCAGTACATGTCGTGGAAACATACGCGCTTAAAACACCCGTGTTCGCGATGTAAAACGCGGGAACGCGGAATTCCTCGAACATTATCTCCGCCATGCGTTCACGGTTTGCGACGCTATTCCACGCGGGTTCCGTAATAAACATTGGGTGTTCTTCCGGGTTGCACCGCAAGCAGTCTCGGAGGGCATGGGATATCAAAGTAGGGATTGCTTTGAAATCATTTACTGGAAGATTAAAGTCGAGCGTAAGGATTTCGACGTGCGCAAAACATTCGAAGAAAGTGTAATCACTCAGGCCGTCTTTCATGGGATTTCCTATCTCCATTCCTTCGCGCCATATTGATGGACCATGTTGTCCAATGAAGAGTTTGCTTTCGTCCTTTGGCTTCTCCGCCTCCACACCATCTCCTTCGGCCATGATAATATCTGGGTCAGAAGACTGTGGCGATATGAAGCCATATGATGTTGGGACGATAGCTTTTGGGGTGTCATCGCCAGCATATCCTGCGCGCAGACTTGAGGAGCCAACATCCACCACCAATGCGGAAACCTCGTCTGAACGTGATTGAGCACGCGTCGATAGGTGGTCATAAATTACGAGAAATAGATGCGGGCATACCTCCTCCGTGTTGAACCATCGTCGCTGTGGTTAAGTTTGAGGATTAGACACGAACGAGCGACAACCTGCTAAGACTCAGAAGGATCGCGGTATGTGCAGTTGCCCGATCGAATCTAGAAGCCTCGACCGTGAGAACTATCGCGTGCTTCAACCTACACAAGTTTGCAGCTGATAATAACTAATCTGGTACTCGTATTGAGCTCTTTCATCCCGTGTGGTTAATGGCTATTGGGTTCAAATCCAAGGTTGACAAAAAGCGGAAGCAAGATGCAGAAGTTATCTCCGAAGAGAGCGATGTCGAGTCCATCCCCGAGGGTGGCATTGACCTACTGAGCGAGGATGAAGGAGAAGGGAGCGGCGGCGAATCGGACGGAATAGTCGACAAGTTTCCGGAAATCGATACAAGGTCGGACAGTGCGGCCGAAGACGGTGGGACAGGCAGCGAAGTGGGAAGTGGAGAAGATGAAGATGGGGATGGGGATGAGGAAGAAGGGATTGACAGTGAGGAGGACGATGAAGACGACACGGGAGACGAGATTCGTATATTTCCAAGATCCAAAACTGTGATATCTGATATCACAGGTCAACCCAGGAAGGTCTATCCAGAGATAGAACCTGACTACGACTCAGACTCGTCGACTGAAGACGTGAGTGGCCTCCTACTTTTCACGCTTGCTAGTTTATACGTGTACGTGTTGACACACTCCAAAGGCACCCAATCGTGTAGGAAATATACCGATGCATTGGTATGACGATCTACCTCATGTTGGCTATGATGTTAATGGCAAGAAAGTGCTCAAACCTGCACGAGGGGATGAACTTGACAAGTTCTTGAAGACCGTAGACGACCCATCAGGATGGTACGTGTCCCCGATTATCTCGTTAGCTATGGTATTCTCATCTCGCTCAGGACCTCCGCTTTCGACAAAAATACGCAAATGGACAAGTCTCTCACGGCTGAAGAGCTTGACATTATTCGTAGACTACAGGAGAATGAAAATCCGGACACTGCCTATGACCCTTATGAGCCTACAGTGGAGTGGTTCACTGGGAAAGGGAAAGAGGAAATCATGCCTCTGTCAGCTGCACCAGAACCAAAACGCCGATGGGTGCCCAGCAAATGGGAGAAACAGAAGGTAAGTTGCTGAACGTCCGGGATTACCTATGTTGGCAAGATACCAACGTGCTATCAACAGGTGATGAAAATAGTCCGTGCCATCCGGCAAGGTCGCATACTTCCTGCGAAACCGAAATCCTCGAAACCTCAGTTCTATGCCATCTGGAATGAAGAGCCTTCCACTCACGCGCCACCGCTTCCAGCACCTAAACCCCCTCTCCCTACGAACGCCGAATCGTACAACCCTCCGGAAGAGTATCTCCCGACTGAGGAAGAGCGCAAGGAGTGGAAAGCTACAGACAAAGAGGACCGCGAGCGCGATTTCCTTCCACAAAAATACTCCTCCTTACGCCTCGTCCCCGCGTACGACCAGTTCATCCAGGAGCGCTTCAGCCGCCAGCTTGATTTGTACTTGGCACCGCGCATCCAGCGTAGGAAGCTGAATATCGATCCTAACAGCCTCATACCCAAGCTTCCAAGCCCGAACAGCCTGCGCCCATTCCCAAATTATCGCTCTCTCAAGTTCACCCACACGAAGGCTCGAGTACGATCTCTCAGCGTAAGCCCTGATGGCGGCTGGGTCATCAGTGCAGACGAGGAGGGCATCGTCAGTCTGTGGGAAGTACTGGTCGGTCGGGAGGTAAAGCGGTGGACGATGGAGGGAAAGGTTGGTGCTGTTGAGTGGTGTCCACGGACAGACGTCAGTTTTTTCGTCGTTGGAACGTGAGTTCGAGGAATTACATCTTCATCCTGAATGACCGATGAATTTTCAATATAGAGAAGAGAGACTTCACTGTATTATACCACCCAACGTCCCGCCGATTGTCCTGTCAGCGACACATGCGCTACTCGCCCCTGCGATGCTGCCTCCGGCACCCTCAATACCCTCGCCTGTCAGGTGGTCGAACCCCTCCCCTGCAGCTTCTGCGGATGCGCCTTTTCTTAGCCTAGATCTGCCGCAATCGTCTGGCCTCCCCAAGCACATCGTCTGGCACAGGAAAGGTGACTATTTTGCTACCGTCTGTAAGTCCTATGGCCCAGTCATCACCTGTAATCTCGACTGAAATCATCTTCAGCCAACAGCGCAGCCAGCGGCAGTGTCTGGATCCACCAGATCTCACGACGACACTCACAAGCGCCGTTCAGAAAAATTAAGGGCGCAGTGCAGCTCGTCCTCTTCCATCCGTCGAAGCCCCACTTCTTCGTCGCGGTACGTTCGCGTAGTGCACTCTTGCTTCGAATTTGTTGCTCAAGCGTATGTATGCGACAGACCCAGCGCTATGTCCGAATATACAACCTCGCTGAGCAGAAACTGCTCAAGACTTTGATGCCAGGAAGCAGGTGGATATCGTCAATGGATGTGCATCCGTCAGGCGACCACCTCATTGTTGGTGGCTATGACCGTAAACTTTGCTGGTTTGACCTCGAACTGAGCGACAAACCATACAAAATCATGCGGTGCGTCACTTTGCCATCTCCTCTGCACTACATTGACCGAAGTCCCTGTTTGTAGATATCACTCCCGCGCCATCCGCTCGCTGCATTTCCACCCGACATACCCGTTATTTGCGTCCTCTTCGGACGACGGGTCGATACAGGTCTTCCACGCCCGCATTTACAATGACCTCATGACAGACCCTCTCATCGTGCCGCTGAAGATTCTTAGAGGGCATGATATCAGAGAAGGCCTCGGGGTGTTGCAAGTCAAGTGGGTGCCAAAGCAGCCATGGCTTGTCAGCGCTGGTGCAGACAGTACTGTTGCGACGTGGTGTAGTTAGGTGCTACTCATGTTTGCCGGGATATATTTTTTTAGCTCGCCTGAGGGAAGTAAAATGCTGCTTCAGACTTTGCTATCATCGTCCGTCAGCGCACCTACCGAAAGTAAACAAATCACATGAGCATCGTCTCACTCTCAATGGTTACACGGCATCGCATCATATCTCAAGAGTTGCTCGGCTCTCGATTTGGAGGCCAGAATAGAATGTATGCATCAGAGTGGTACCAACACACATGACCGAGTGCAATAGCAGATACAGCAAGCAGGATACGACAGAATACAACCGAGCAGTGCATCACCGACGTCTGTGAGCCCTCCCAGACTTTCGCCGAGCAGCAACAGTTCCCTGCCGGTTCAGCCCCCGTGCCTTTGGCCGCGGTGCCAGGCCTTTCGACGCCCGCCATTGCTCTCGTCGCGAGTTCCGAGGACCGTGCGTCGATACGCGCTTCGCTTGCGCTCCCGGACCGTCGTCTACCTCCATAGACTCTATAAACCGCCAGCCGAGAAAACGGAGAGAAAAGAGGTAAAAGAAAGATGACTAATTGAGCACGAACAGGACAGCGAAACAGAATGGGAAAGATTGGCGGACCTCCGTCGGGTGCTGTTTGGGCCGCCACAGCGTTGTCTGCACGAGAATAGAAGGGAGACGAGAGGTGTCAGTGATGGTTGTTCATGCTGAACCATTTGCCGCGGCCGGGGACAGGCGCGCCGCTGCCAGTCTCATCCGAATCGTCGGAGATGGCGGGCTGGATGGCAAGGCCAGCGTGCCCCAGAGCCTCGGCGGTGACCTCGTCCGGGTCGAGAAGGCCAAAGGAAGCGAACCAGCACCAACCTGGCGATGAGACCCCCTCGCCACTTTCGTCTGCCATACGCCCGTCGTCGCCGTCCTCGTCGTCGGCATCCGCGGCGGATGACGCCTCGTGTGTCGTGAGTGCGACGAGCTTCGCGTTCAGCCGGTTCAGGCGAGCGGCTTCGATCGCGGCGTACACGCCCGTCTCTCGCTTTTTGGCGCGGTGGGCGCGCTTGACTTTGGACCGGGTGGACTTTGCCATGGGGGTTCGGGTATGAGGGTGAGGGTGGGGGCTAGCCGGAACAAAGGAACGGTAGGGAGCACGGTAGAGAATGAAGCGATGGGAGGCAGTGTGGCTAGTGGCGGTCTTTGAAAAAAAATATCAGTTCTAATCAGTTTTGAGTCTAATATCCAGCAGCTCGTTAAGCAAGACTCTTAGTTTTTCGCCGTCAGACGGAACATGCTCTGACATTCATAGTAATACAATGCGCACTACACCAAACACGGGCGCAGCACCGAGACCTTGCGGGTCGCGAGGACTTCTCCTGCCAGCCAGCCGAAAATCTGACAGGATACGCTATTGAACATACAACAAGATCACAGTGCGTACACGCCAGTGCAGGGCGGCGTGGCCTTTTCCATATAGCTCGTTTCGATGGATGGCAATCATCAATTGGCTACCGAGTTTTAGACAAGTTATCTTTTAGTGCGGACGCTCATTCTGGCGGGGCCTCTCTGTGTTGGCGGAGACACGGTCAGCAATCGTGGCAACGCGGCGAACGTAGAAGAGGGGACTTATTATATAGAGCACGTTATTACACCTATCGAACACGGTCAGACACGTCGTGATCACCGATTTGGAGATGTGTCGGCTCACCGGATGAACACCTCCCCAAGGGTGCCCGTCGACTCTCCATCCTGAAACTCTTCCGTGTTTGCGAGCTTTGCAGGCCCGTCAGCGAGGAGCCTCAGCGGCCTGGGGACGCGCAA
>QLPM01003194.1:0-16900 GCA_003314695.1 Albatrellus sp. MG142
TTACGAAGCTGCAATCCGCGTAGTACTGTTGTCTGCTGATATCAGGCAGGCAGGTACTGGCGTGATATTCCTTCGCGCGAAACGCATTCTGGAAGATACCGTGACTGAAATCCCTGCGCCTCTATGGAAGGCGCGAGAGGCCTGGTCAAAATTGGGCATGCTGCTTGAGTTACTGACGTCACCGTCGGGTGACATGTCGTCTCCCCTAGGACCAGATTTGGTACGCGCTGGGACTGTTGCTGAGGAGAGCATGGCAGTTGCGTCATTGGCCATGCTCTATCACCATATCGTCACCCTGCGGAACACGGCACGTCCTGTGGTTCTGCGGCAGAGGCTTGAACGGGCTGTCAAGCTGTATCCTAACAATACTATCATTTTGGGAATGTTCTTGGAAATGCAGAAAGGTCAAAGCGTGTGGGGGAGGGTACAAGATCTCTTGAGCTTCGGAGAGACAAGTGATCTGGCAAGGGAAAGATGCGTCGCAAGAAGGATTGTAGACGTATGGATTGCTGGGTGGGAGAAGGGACGGTGGAATTGGGAAATCGAGAGGACGCGCAGTGGGCTGGCTGCCGCAGTGGAAGACGAGCGGTATGTGGCTAAATTATATGTCTGATATTACTTGGCTGGAATTGGCTGCTGACATCAACTTGTGCTATTTTGCAGTACGAGAGGAAGCTCAATACTTTGGCGAGTGTATATTGAGTTCGAAATTCGAGCAGGACATCTGCAACGAGCAAAGAATCTAGTCTTCCGCGCAATCGGGCAATGCCCGATGGTCAAAGGCATGTTTTCCTTCGCATGAAATGGTTCTATGTACTGAACTATGTATCCGGCATAGAGTTCTACATGGTCGCGTTTGATGACTTACGTCCAGTATTTAGCTCAGCTGAACTGAACCGACTGGGCGATACTATGGCAGAGAGAGGACTGCGCATGAGGAAAGGTTTGGATGAAGCGGTAGATGGGTGGGTGGAAGAGGGTGAGAAGCGAGGTGAAGTGGAAAGCAGTGGAGAAGAGGATGAGATCGAGTACAATGCAAGGGAGCTGAGAAGGTTGCAGCCCTACTGAGAGGTTACGTACAGATTTCCGTGACGGTGACAGAGGGATGTTGGAGGGCAGTTACGGTCACAGCTGGTCACTTGTTCTTCGAATACACACCGTCCCCGTCCGGTCCCCCTCCCGCCTGATCTCCTGTCCAGTCTTTCGTTCTGCTTGTTGCGCGCAAACAATATTATCTCTGCGCAACAACCGCACAATCCGCTCTCTTTTTATTCTTTTCTCGGCTGGTTCTCCTTTTTTTTGCCCCCTTCCTTTGGGGGTTCCTTTCTACACATACTCTATATTATCTTCTAGTCAACTTCCCTCCGTCATTCTTCATCGACATGCCTACTATCCCCGCCCCGACGATCACATTCTCCCAAGAGGAATGGCCTGATGCTGATTTCGACATTCCTGACGGCCAGCCACTCCACGCCTCCGACGTTGAGTCTGACAAAGATGATGAGAATTGGGATATGGAGATGGACCTTGGAAAGACCGGCGGTGCTAAGGCCCAAGCTGTCTTCGAAGGTATGGCTGCCAGGTCGGAGGCCTCCAGGAAGATCTTTTCCCAGATGATCACCATTCGTCCTCCATTGCCCTCGACGCCTGATGAAGACGAGGAAGACGACGAAGGCGTGTCAACAATCAAGGTTGCTGCTTTCATGAAAGTCAAGGCTGAACTAAAATCCAGCCCTGCAACTATCGACGAAGACATGGAGTCTGCTTTTGTCCTACCGACGGATCTAACTCAGCTTTCTCTCAGGCTTCCATCCCTACATCACCAGTCCTCGAAAAACTCTTTGGAATGGGGCGAGAAGGATCAGACTTCGTCATCTCAGTCTTCCGATGCGTATTCGAATCTTGGCCTTACTCACGACTCTCCCTCGTCGTCAAACTCAACAACCGCGTCACTCCCCGAAACTGAAACCGAGGATGACGAGGCCGAGGACGATGAAGAAGAACTCGATGGGCTTGTCATACCTTCTGACCTTTTCGAGTCGAAGACCAGTGGCAAACATCTTGCCAATATATTGGAGTTGAAGAAGAAGGCACCTGTTGTGGAAGAGCGCGTCAAAGTCACTATTCCCAGCCATGAAGATGACTATGAGACGGATTTAGTGATTGTTGACGATGCTGATTTTAGTCCAAGTAGGTTGCTGCAGAGCACCCAACAGCAGCATTCAAAGCGTGGGTCTGCGTCAAGCAGCCATAGTAACAGTGCGACCTCCCGACCTTTTAATGCTAGGCCACCATCAAGGTTGCGTAGTAGTCGTACTAAATCCCCCGTCAATCCCCCGTTGTCATCCACCCGTCAGCTGCAAAAGATCAGATGTACTCCATCCCCTCCTCCACGTGCTGCCCAACCTCTAAAACGGGTACAGTCTTATCAAGCTGCTCTGCTATCTGCTCCGGCGCCTTCGAACTCTCCTTTCCTTGCAGCAAAACCCGGCAGCTTGCGTGGACAGAAGTCGCATACAGGTCTTCTCAAGCCTCCGACTCCACCGGCAACACAACGCAAACTTACGCGCAAGGCCTCGCTATCCTCACTTATAGAAGCCAGTCAATCTCAAGCGTCAGGCTCTGGGTCGGTTTCTAATGCGAGTGCACCTAGTCAAACTCGCTATGATGCCCCTACAGCCGCTTCGCGGGCAAGGACACACACAAATTCAACGAGTCGGATCCATGGGTTAGATTACAACGTACCTCCGACACGGCCTTCGACCCCGTCTTCAAACCCCGCAGCCCTTCGACTTACTATGCCGACTTCTTCAACTCGCCTCAAGACGCGGCCCTCGATAACGTCCGTATTTCCTGCATCTATTTCTCAGACAGGGAATGCCCGTCCCATATCGCCTAACCTACCATGTCCATTATCCATAACTTCACTCCGCTCGAAGCCTGTAGCAGGGCCGAGCACTGCTCCTTCAGGCCCCAAGGTTTTACGGAAGCCGAAACGACAAAGGACCTACGGTGATGGCACTGAGCTCGATGGCTTTGATGACCTTCCAACAGACCGCGACAGAGAAAGCCTTTATCGAGTGCAGCCGAAAGGCTATGGAAATCGTGTCCCTGGTGCTATGTATCCCTCGAAAGCCGCCGAGATCAAAGACGGGAGCAAGGGTACAGTGCGAAGAAAGGGCCTCCGCACCATAGCGAGTGGCATAGGTATGGTTCAGAAACAATACCTTTTATTGCGTGGTCTGATTGTATTCTTTAGCTCTCTCAGAGATCACCAAGGCTACTGAGCCTTCACGGACTCTCAAGCATACCGGCCGAATAGACGTCTCCAAGGCGCCAGCACCTGATACAACTCCGAAGAGAAAGAAGACTGTAGCATCGCCCACAAATCACACTCGAAGAAAACCAACACTCATCCGCAATTTAGGTGGCACAGCGGGTCCTAAAGGTTAGGCGCTATGTGTCCTGTCGGAAACGATTTTAAAGCCAGTCATTCTACAGTTGTAGGAGAGATGAAATGGAATCCCCAGACAATGCGATGGGAAGGGAACGACCAAGCACTCCGTGACTTTGATGCTGCTATGGGCACCTCATCACGGCCAGCTCTAATCACGCATCTAACGGGTTCATCCATCGGATCCCCCATAGGTTCATTTGCCTCTGGTGCGCGGAGGGTCGGAAACATGATATTTGATCCTGCACGGATGTGCTGGATATCGACTTTGCCGCCCGAGGACGAGCCGGATGTCTTCGCTGATTTAGCAGATGACGAAAACGACGAGGATTGGGAAGCTCGAGGCGGTACCATTCGCGCCAACCAACAGCCCTCTTCTATCGCTACATCCGCCGCAGCGTCTGATGCAAGCAGAAGTGCGGCGTCAAGCCGCATGGAGCTTCCGAGCCCATCACGAAGTCGGACACAGAGTCCATCGGAGTCCAGTAGTGAACGCGGTTCACGCGCATCAATGGTTTTCGATGTCGGTGATTCGTTTTTGGACTCCTGCCATCAAGCAGAAGAGCGCCATCGCTTAGAGATGAGGGGATGGAAGTTCAGGCAGGATGATTCCCTTGGCGGTATAAATCGGTCATACCTCTTCGACATCCGCGCACTCGCTACCCGCAAGTATCAATAAAGTTTTCCTGTCACTGCCATTCGAATCAATCCTCGTCCCCGAATTATCACGCTTACTCTACTGGAACCGTTTTGACTTGATCCGGCTTACTGGTACACCTTCCTTTCTACGGTCCGATCATATGGGTTTAATCCAAATCTTATCACCCCCACCACCCTCCACTCGTCCCCTACCCGCCGTCCCCCGCCATTTATTTCATGTCGTATCCAGCCATTGCTTCCTTACGGTCGTCCACGCCACTCCTTTGTTGAGGCTCTCTTGTTCTATTCTTCGGTTTGTATGACTTGTCTATTTTGATACTAGAAGTATGGCAACATCCTTCGTGGGTGTCGATTCTGGACTATAGTTTCCGTTGCATATGTACAGGCTCCATACTAACAGCAAACTCGATAACCATCTACCGTTCACTAGTATTATCTGAACTGCTTTGTATCATAAAGATGTGTCACGACCTTAATACTTTCCCAATCATTGGAAAAGGCAATAGCGGTCGGCTGACAAGTCAAGCTGCACACACAACTTTCGCACTGTCAAGATAGGCATGTCTTTTGGTTTCGCTTTAGTCTACACCACTTAATACTATCGCCGATTTCATTTCAACGCTCATGGTGCAAACCATTATATGCAAATCTTACCATGCCTACCTTACCTGCTATACGTCACGTACAAGATCCTGCAGGCATCGGACGACTCACACTACGTCTCCATGGCTCCGAAGCTGACTTCGTTGAGCTGTCGGCTGCCTACCCTCTCAAGCTGTTATCTCCCAGGATAACTCTCGATCGGACCGCTGTTGCGTATATACTGACCTACGGCGGAGGGCTTGTCGGTGGTGACCATATCGTGTTATTCGTCGATATCGGGCCCAGATGCAACCTTATGCTTTTGACACAGGTACGGACAACAGTGCGTATCAGCAGAATAGTACAAATGGACTAGCTTTGTGCAGGGATCCACAAAAGTGTTTAAGACTCGACCCGGGGGGCGTAAGTCCGTCCGTGGACCCGCATCTCTATCGCCCACATCTGCCACCAGCCAAAATACTCAACAACGGATGGACGTGAACATCGCGGATGGCGGTGTACTATTACTGCTTCCAGATCCCGTCACCTGTTTCCGTGCAGCATCCTACCATCAGATCCAGACATTCCGGCTCTCAACTGGCGCGTCTGCGGTGTTGTTAGATTGGGTCACTGCCGGACGACGCTCGCTCGGCGAAGAATGGGTGTTTTCGCGATATTACAGCATCAACGAGGTTTATGTGGATTCCACGAGGATCGCAAGGGATACAGTCCTGCTTGATGGCGAGCCCGCAAACCCTGATCCCTTGCCGAAGCGCAGTCTGAAAGATAGTCTAGCACCGTATTCCTGCTATGCGACAATCATACTCTACGGACCGTTGGCAGAGGATACCATCCAGGAGTTGGATACGGAATACGAAAAGATCTCAGTGTTCAAGCTACAGACGGCGCTGGACCTCATATGGTCACTCAGTCCCATCTCAGGAAGCAACGGTCGAGTTGTGCGAGTCGCGGGGAAGAATACAGAGGACGTGAAGATCTGGCTTCGTGATGCGCTTAGAAGGTTAGAGAGCATCGTGGGTATGGACATGTATCGGAAAGCATTTTCCTAGGAGATGTCCACTGTGCACCCAGGTCACTGGTCTGCTCTTGCAGGACACCTCAACAACTGGCTGTGTCGAATACATCTGAGATATTCCATCTAATATATATTCGAACCCTGCCAAACTTGCTTCTATATCCTGCTTCTGGTCGACTTGATTATCGCTGTCAAGCTTATCTGATAAGATAAATGGCAGAAACAACTCGAGATCGGGAATCATGGCAAGTTCTGGTTCCTCAGTGCACTTCGTCTGCCCTATCATGTCTTCTCCAACATCACAGACCACAATAATACCTCATAGTCAGAAGCCGCTTGTGACTCGCAACTATCCATCTAAATTCGAATTGGATGCAATCATATCTCGTGCATCTCAAGCACAAACAACATGGAGTCGGGTTCCACTGAAGGAGCGGATTGCGATCGGAGTAAAATTTATGGTATACCTCGACATTTTAATTACAGCGTGGTAGGGCTTAAGATTAAATGTCAGGATAAGTTCAAGGAGATGGGCGACGAGATCCCACTTGAACTTACCATGCAAATGGGCAGGTGAACCGTTTGTCAAGATGACCCTCGTTTAAGTCTCATCTAATTTCTGGCTAGACCAGTCTCTCAATCTCCAGGAGAGATTCGCGGATTACTTGAGCGTGCACAGTATATGCTGTCCATCGCTGAATCATCTCTAGCAGATGTTGGGCTCGAAGAGATCGATAAACCTGGCTTTAGACGATTTATTCGTCGTGCGCCTCAAGGTGTCGTGCTCGTAATCGTGCCGTGGAAGTAAGTTGTCATATAGTTCCATTGTCCCGATAGATTCATTACCTTCTCGGTCAGCTTCCCCTACCTCGTCTCGATCAATTCTGTTCTGCCGGCGCTTATCGCAGGCAACGCGGTGCTATTGAAACCATCTCCCCAGACACCACTCACCGCGGAGCGGTTCGCCCTCGCGTTAACACGTGCTGGTGTACCCAAGGATGTTATTCCCGTCCTACACCTATCACCTACGCTTGTAACATACGCCGTGCAACATCCTTTGGTCGACTTTGTGTCTTTCACTGGGAGTGTTGTGGGGGGTCATGCTGTTGAGAGGGCCGCTGTAGAAGCACCCGGGTTCAAGGGGGTTGCTCTTGAGGTACGTAACTATGTGTAATAGTCATTTGCACGGGCTTGCTGGACATGTCTCGTAGTTGGGAGGCAAAGACCCTGCTTATGTGCGGCCAGATGCTGATCTAGACTACACGGTGGCGGAGCTTGTCGATGGTCAGTCTTGCTCGGACTTTCCAGAATTTCTGGTGACCTTTTGTAGGCGCATTCTTTAACTCTGGTCAGAGCTGCTGCTCAATCGAAGTATGGAGCTGTAATCTACTCTAGATATACCTTCTCTTACCTTCCCCTCTATACCAGCGTATCTATGTTCACGAATCTGTATACGATGCGTTCGTATCGAAATTCGTCAACATCGTCAAGGTGCGTGGTTGTGTCAACAAGTTTGAGGAGCGGTCGTAATGTGCTGTATCGTACAGAACTACAAGCTCGGTGACCCTACCAAGACTGACACGAGTCTCGGACCTGTCGTAAGTGTAGCAAGTGCGGAACGAATTAGTAAACAGATCGCCGAAGCTAGTCAGTGAAGCACAAGTTATGTTTTACCGGTTGGCTCACCACAGATCGTACTAGTCAAAGCTGGGGCGAAGGCTCTCATTCCCGAGGACCTGTTCTCGGTTCCAGGGCTGTAAGCATGTCAATGTAAGATACGTGACTTAATCTAATATAAGCTACTACAGATCGACTTTAGAAGGCACGGCGTATGTAAGGCCTCAGGTATTGGTCGATGTAGATCATTGTATGTCCACGTTGACCATTTGGCGTCACTCACTGATGGACTCGTAACATGCTTAAACTAGCCATGGATATTATGATGGTATACTGTGTTTCCGCTCTTCGCCCTTCGTAGCCACCTAATGTTCTTTCAGGAGGAAACCTTTGGCCCTGTCGTTGGAATACAAAAAGTAAGTCTTATCGGTTTGACCTTGGGGTTATGGCACCTCAACGGCTTGTTTGTTACAGGTTTTTTCAGATGATGAGGCGATCCGCCTAATGAATGACTCGCCATACGGCTTAACGGCATCAGTCTGGACGAACGCAGAGAAGAACCCGGAGTCTCAGAATGTGTTCTTTACGTTTGTCGATGAGCTCAAGACTGGTACTGTCTTCCTCAACCGGTATGCGAAGTAGTAAGGTGGTTAAAAAATAGTTATTAACATCTGTCGTCTTAGCTGTGATTACTTGGATCCGGCGCTCGCATGGGCAGGTATGAAGAGCAGCGGACGAGGAGTCAGTCTCAGCAAGTTTGGTAGGTGCACTTCACATGAAGATGCAATGCGCGCATATATCTCAACTGCGCGATCCCCAGGCTACGATCAGCTCACCAGGGCCAAATCGGTTTACATCAAGACGAAGACATCGTGAAATGCTACATTGAAATAGCTACAGCTCTTGTATATATATATACATACGCACGTCACTTGATAGACCGTGATTCCGACACTTTTGATATTTGAGGTGTTTGGATCACTATAGTCAACGATAATTAGTGTCGGTTTACGCCAACATTGTAAAGGCGGAAATGATAAATTCAGGACCCTCAAGCGTATATAAAGGGCCGGCAAATATGTCGCCATGGTACGCCTGAGCAGCACTCCGTCTGGTGCACAGCAAAACACTCATCTCGTATGAAGACAGGAAGAGAGGATGATTACTCGCCGTGTTCATGGTTGTCGGGTGTAAATGTTTGAGAAAAAAGGTCCGTGACGATGGTAAAGTGGAAGGAGCTTGTTGGACGGAATTTTTATGCGTGTGAAATGCTGACGTTACTGTACGTTCAATCGACCGAGGAGTGTCCGAGGCGTCGACACACTCTTCCCGAACCTGAATACTAGGGCCTATATCTCTAAGCGCTAATTAAATCTAGACTGAAGTTCCTGCAGATAAGGTCTATCTGTCTATCAGACATTCCGATTGATTTCGAAGAAAATCCTCGGAATCTTGCCAGTTCTTTGAGTTCGTTGAGCTTGTGTGCGTCCATGTCACAAAACTTGTCTTCAAGCGTGTCGAATTCTCAAAGAGCTCGATCTTCGTGTCGCTATTTGTGCGGTTCTTGTGCCTGAGCGACGTAACTGAAATTACAGAACGCACCACGGGGCTGTCAGCGCTGCGTAGACCTAATAGATATGCCTTATCTCCACGATTCTGCCCACCTGACCATGAAGCACAGATGACTTATGAGGGCCCTTGCTCCTCCATGATGGCTCCCGCTCCCCTTCGGACTAGGAATTAACGAACCCAGCCATGTCCGAAAAGCTCCAGTCTAAAGCTGAGCATGCTGACAAGGAATCATCAGCTTCGCCTACAAATGTATATCGTCCCGATGTCGATACGTCGGGAATCGACGAGAGGCGGCTTTTGCGCAAGATTGATTACAGACTTGTCCCATGGCTCGCTCTGCTGTATCTGTTGAACTCGCTAGACCGCGGCACTATCGGAAACGCAAGGGTGAGTCTACGACATCCAGTTCCACAAAGATTGCCACTGAAATGGTTGCTGTGGCAGCTGTACAACATGGAAAAATATCTTCATATCACAGACAAGCAGTACCTAATTGCCTTAACTGTATTCTTCTTTCCTTACGCCTTGTTCGAGGTACAGTCTGTCACAAACGTTTGCTACTTCATCTCAGATCGTTCTCAACGTCATCAATATTCTAGCCTCCAAGCAATCTTGCCTTGAAGTCCTTGAGGCCCTCGAGATGGTTGTCATTCATCGTTTTGATATGGGGCATTGTCACGGTACGCCATTAATCGAACGTAAACTTACCCTCGATATTCAGACATCGCTCAGACCTTACATGGTGTTTTGGATAATTACGGCGGCCTTATTGGCATGTTCTTCTTTTACTAAGAATGTCTTTGGGAGAATCTTGACTTGTCAATCAGGTCTGCGCTTTATGTTAGGGCTGGCAGAGGCAGGTCTGTACCCAGGCATCGTGTTCTACCTATCATGGTATGTCCTGTAGACTCGAATCGTCTCCCGTATTCATTTCTCTCAGCTGGTACAAGAGTTCTGAGTTGGGTACGCGCGTTGCCGCTTTCTTCACCTCCGCTACAGTTGCAGGTGCCTTCAGTGAGTACGGGCATACGCGGTATAGCGTTTCAGCTTGAAAAATCTTGGCAGGCGGGCTCCTCGCTTCTGCCATCCACAATATGGACGGCGTCGGAGGCAAGCCGGGCTGGGCATGGATCTTTATACTAGAAGGCCTGACCACAGTTACCGTAGCCGTTGCTTCCTTCTGGGTGATTCAAGACTTCCCCGACTCTGCAAAGTTTTTATCAGAGCCTGAGCGTGCGTGCTTTGCTTTCTAGGCCATCGTTACGTCTGACGCCTCGAGAAGGGGTATTCGTCGTCAGGCGGCTTCAAGATGATATGAAGCTCAGCGCAAGTGGTGAGAGATTCAGGATGAAGTACATATGGCAATGTGTGTCGGACTGGAAGACGTGGATCGCAAGTGAGATTTTCCGGTTTTTATTTTTCTGGGACATACTCGTGATATAATAGCCGATGACTTCATTAGTGGCTATCCACATGGGTTTGTAAGTGCCTTAAGATTCATTGTTATGTTGTGGCCAACTCACGCTTTCCCAGCGATGGCCCCTTATTTGCCTTCTCTTTATTCACTCCGACGATCATTAGCCAGGTGCGTCGTGTACACGAGGCTGGCATCATTCACCACTTATGGCGAGATGGTGTCCAGCTCGGCTTCAAGGCCACTGCCGCCAACCTTCTCTCCGTGCCGGTCTATGTATGGGCATGTATTATGACCTACGTTATCGGTGTGATGGGCGACCGGCTGGGAAAGAGAGGGTATATCAATTTGTGCATATCTAAGTTTTGCTTTCTGCCGAAGACGCCACACGCTCACAAATGAGTAATATGGTACAGAGCACTCTTTGGAACAGGCCTGGTCGGTTATATTATACTAATAGTGTCAAGAAAGCCAGCGCTGTCGTATTTCGCGGTGTATTTGGCTGCCTCGTAAGTTATGCTTTCCGATCATCTACTCGTGCTAACACTTGAGTATCCTCGCAGCGCCATATACCCTACCATTCGTGAGTGATTTAGACCCCAGTTCCCCTGACGATTCAGTCCCTAATCCGTTAATAGCTAATTCTGTGTGAGTCTTTGCAAGGCTATCTTGAGGTCGGTACTCATAGGCGGGCAGAGCATGGGTCTCAAGCAACGTGGAAGGATCTTATAAACGCAGTGCTGTCCTCGGAATGGCCATCGGCTTGTGAGCATTTCATTTCCTATACATAATGTCCTAACTACCATGTTTTGAAACCTCGTCAATCTACCAGTGGAAATTTAAACGGTGCTGTCACATCGAACATTGTGGGTCACGTATCTTTATTTATGCCCTGACGCATCATGATGGACATCTTCTGTTGGCTATAGTACCGCGCGCAGGACCGGCCGTGGTACCGTCTGGGTCATGGCATCATCCTTGCGTATATCGCCATTGGCTGGTTCTCTTCGCTCGCGTTTATGATTCTGCTCCGGCGCGAGAACGCATCACGCGACCGCGGCGAGCGGGATGAGCTGATCGCGGGTGAGGATAACAAACACGCAGATGGGGATCGGAACGGGCGGTTCGAGAGTGTTGAGGATGCACGCAGGGAGAAGGGCGATCAATGGAGTGGGTTCCGGTATACGCTGTGACCACATAACGTTCATTTGTCCGAGACGCCACATAGAGCGACGATCATTAGCGGGTATAATTAGGTGCGCGTGCACCCTATTATTGTAACAATCTATGCTTAGCTCCGCGGAGAGGAGTGTTGTGATGTCAAAATGGCAGAAGGTGAATGAGTAGGGCTGCAAACTGTAATATACATGAGTGTCACCAACTGCACAATCCATGCACCTATAAGCCAGGAACGAGTCTGGTCTACAAGCCTATAGCATCTTGTCGTCTATCCGTGTTGACGCGACACCGGGAGAAGGGGTGGACATCGGCTCCGGGTCAGGTTGTGGCTGCTCTAGTGGTGCCGGCGCACTGCGCTCCGACCCATGATGGTTATCGTCCAACCATCGGTCCATATCATCTGAGCGGCCGACGAATGGCCGCTTGCCGAGGAGGTTGATCATGTCCTCACTGCAGATCATTGACATTGTCAACACGGCTACAGCAGACATTGCATAACCAAAACGCACCGAGTCAAAACCTCCTTCTCAAGTAACAGCTTTGCAACCTTCTCGACATTCTGACGGTGCTCGAGAAGGAGCTGCGTTGTTCGCTCGTGTGCGGTTCTATGGACACCGATTAATAAACAGAGCAGGACACGACGAGAAGTACGTACGTTATCATTTTGCGCACTTCCCCATCCAGCATCTCAGCAGTCTTCTCACTAAACGGCTTCTGCCAGCTCTCCCGTTGACCCTCGCGCCCTCCATAGCTGACAGGACCAATGATGGTGTTCATGCCATAGTTTGCGCATGCCTCAAAAGCCATTCGTGTGATCTTCTGCAGATCGTCCTGTGCACCAGTAGTGATGTTCTCTGCCCCGAAGAAAATTTCTTCCGACACACGTCCACCAAGCGTCATGCAAATACGATCCATCATTTGAGGTGTGGACAAGAGGTAACGGTCAGGTGGGAGGTACTACAGCCCATGGATATGAGCATAAGAATCTGGTCAAGAAACTAGAACATACTTGTGCGTAACCTAAGGCGCCAACACCTCGCGGAATGATACTGACTTTGAGCAAGGGGTCAGCGTGCTCGAGGAACCAACCACAGACAGCGTGTCCTGCCTCGTGATAGGCAACCGTCTTCTTTTCCTCAGGACTGAGAACGCGCGACTTGCGCTCGAGACCGGCGATTACTCGTTCAATCGCACTCTCGAAGTTGCGCTCCTCCACGTAATCTGATCCATGACGCGCCGCATGCAGAGCAGCCTCGTTGCAGACGTTTGCAATGTCAGCGCCGGAGAAACCGGGTGTAAGGACGGCGAGCTTCTGCGCAAAGGTCTCAAGATCGGGAAGGTCCTTTGAAAGGCGCAGAGGCCCTAGGTGAACCTTGAAGATGCCCTTGCGACCTGAAACATCGGGACGATCGATCGCGATATGCCTATCGAAGCGACCGGGGCGCATAAGAGCAGGGTCGAGGACGTCCGGCCTATTCGTCCCAGAAAGAACGACGACGTGTTCTTGTGTGCCGAACCCATCCATCTCAACAAGGAGCTGGTTGAGCGTAGACTCCCGCTCGTCGTTTCCACCATAGTTGGCTCCTTTACTGCGAGACTTGCCGATAGCGTCGATTTCGTCAATGAAAATGATGCACGGGGCGTGCTTCTTGGCGGAGGCAAAGAGGTCACGCACACGCGACGAGCCAACACCGACAAACATCTCCACAAATTCGGAGCCGGAGACTGAGAGAAACGGCACGCTAGCCTCGCCGGCCGTGGCCTTCGCCAAAAGTGTTTTTCCAGTTCCTGGCGGGCCAGACAGAATAGCACCACGAGGAATCTTGGCACCAAGCTTCTCATATTTCGCAGGCTCCTTGAGGAATTTGACGAATTCCATGATCTCCTCCTTGGCCTCATCCATCCCCGCAACGTCCTTAAACTTCACCCTGACATCGGTGTCCTTGTTAAAGAGCCGTGCTCTGCTCTTTCCAATGCTAAACAAACCACCAGGCCCACCGTTAGACGAACCGCCACGACGGGACATCCAGTAAAGCAGGCCTGCAAACAGAATGGTAGGGGCGAAATTGAGAAGGGTGCCGACGGTCGATATTTCGTCATGATATGCGACGGGTATACGCTCGTGAGAGGGAATACCAAGTTCCTTCTGCGCCTCGTCGAGTTTGCGCTCAAATGCCTCGACACTTCCTATTGAGAAATAATATTCCCCACTCATGGGAATGCCTGGGTACATCTGGCCTGTAGCATTCGAGTGTAACTTGACGCGGACTCTCTGTCGGTTGACAACCGTGAGCTTGTCGACAAGACCTTTGTCCAGGAAAGCGGTGCGAAACTCCTGCCAGGTAATTTCGCGGGAAGAGGCCGAGTTGGACGAAGTAAAGGCGAAGTAAATGGTCGCTACCGTGGCGACCATAGCAAGCTGATTGGTATTGAAGCCATTATTGTTATTTCCACCAGGCGGAGGCGGTTTGGACTGCTGCTGGTCACCATCTCCGTGACTCGAAGACTGCTTTGACTGCTGGTGGTAGCGCTGGAAAAATCCCTCGAGACCGCTTAGGTCTGACTTTGATGGCTGCTGCTTGCTCAGTGCATCATCCTGCTTACCCTTGTCTGCGGGCTGATTGTCAGGAGAGTTGTTGTCGGAGGGAGTAGCATAATAGCGGGACCATCGTGCGGTGGTAACGGGAAGCAGACGACGAGAAATAAAGCGAGTTGGACGAAGAGAGCGAGCGAGCATTGAGGAGGAGAGGAAGAGGTAGTGCCAGTGAGAAAAGCGGCACAAGTGTCCTCCTCAGCTTCTGCCACACCTTCCAACTCCGCTCTCCGGTCCATGGACCAGGTCTCACACCATACGTCATCACTCCCAACCCCAGAGATCCGCTCGGCTGCTATATTATCTGATACGCTCTACCAAAACATTCACAGTACATCCATCATAACGTCCAAACTTATCCCCCCCCTCCCACAGCGTAGCCACACGTCAGCACACCCCCTCATCGGTCTCTACTTCAAACGCACAGCAGAATGTGTCACGATCTATCAGAACCAATCCCTTCCCGTCTGGGGCCCACCTCACATCCCGGGTATCGAATTTTTCTGCGCTTTCCGTCAGCACCATGCACAGTCACTAGTCCATCCACTTACTTGCAGGTACACCCACGCACTCCGCCATCTCTTCCTCTGCACCGCCCTCCCCCACCCATTCATCGCTCCACATGTACAGGGCACGCCCACTACAGCACAGTGCAAGGCTCCCGCGTCGCACCGTGTTCCATCGCGCCTGCATTACCGGACGCGTGTGCATGAGCACGCTGCGCAGGTGCGGAGAGAAAGGTTCTCCAGGCGTCTGGAACGCAAACAAGTGCACGACCGTTGCGACGTTCTCTGCAATATCCTCTGTCAACCTTGTTCTTTGTTCCCTCGGTCAGTGAGCAGTTGCGTGGACGGACCGAAACGGACGAGCAATAGCGTGCCGGTCTTATTGAATTCGAGCTGTGCCGCACCGCTCTTTGGGTTGGGTTTCAACGCGTCGCATCGTGTGATGGATAAAGGCTGTGGTCCCTGCATCCGTTCGTCTGCGGAGGTCATTGTGGGTAACGTCCGGGAGAAATGAGTAATCAGCCTTACACGACAAAAAACCCCGCCCCTCTGTTGCCTCCAGCCAATTTGACGGCTCTCTCCACACAGTCTGTGGCGGAAATTAGGTGCAATGTAGCAGCTCGCAAGTAATTAAGACACACCACGCCAGGAGGTATACGACTGCCTAGTTCAAGCGTGGCAACTCTCGACCAAGTGAGGTGCTCGATAATATGGATCTGTGGACAGTGTTGTTTGGTTACGAAGGTGATATCCGCGGGACACAACGGTTTGCGAACCTTGTCGTCCCAACCTCCGATAGCAAGAAACATTCCTGACGGGTGCCAGGCTACATTACGTATACCAAAGCCTGGGTCAGGATCTGGGGTAAAGGTTCCAAGGAGGACGCCTGTTAACGATAAGACATACAGCTTATACTGTGAATGGTTAATGAACCCGATCACCAGTAGATCGTGCATCGACACGACATTACCTCTAGAGGCCCCTCCCACACAGCAACATGATTACCCGATGGCGAAAGGGATAGAGATGACATTGAAGAGGTGGGTAAAGGATGATGCTGTTGTCAAGTTCAAACATCATCCGCGGCGATGCCATGGAGATGTACGAACACGTGCTAGCTTGAATGATTCAGCCACGTCGTATATGCCAAGGCTGTCCTTTGACTTGTGCCGCTCAGCCAAAAGGAAGTATCTACCATCAGCTCTGAATGCGTAGCCTGCACTGTACGATTAGAGTTGATAATGATATTGGATTTGTTACTCCACCTCTGTCAGGATGAAGCGGGTATTGTATGTAGGTTGCTACGTTGGAAACAAGAGACCAGATGGTCACTCTAAGCTACATCAGGGAGTACGTTAGAGAGGGCGACTCGGAATTAAGGCTTTCGTTGGTACGAAAATATGCTTACTGCCCACTCCGAAAAGCAGAGGATGTGCCGCCCGTCGGGAGCCCACTCGGCTTTGACGAGACCCTCAGCGCCGGCCTCGATGCGAGCACTCCATGATTCATCACGCATCTGAAAAATATGGACGACGCCAGCGCGAGAAGAAGCGGCAAAGACATATTCAGAGTCAGAGGACCAGCCGATATGAGAGATATGGACATTGGGCTGTACAGGTGGCCCAGCAATGGAAGAACGAGATTGAACGGCGGAGAGAGTGGATGAGAGATAGGAGTCGATGAGCCAGGAACGAGCGATTTGAAATGTGTCGGCCCGGCGCACGATAAGACGGTCAGCAACAGCGGTGAGCAAGAAATGGGCGCCAGGGCTAAAGGCGACCAGGGCCGAAGAGTGCTTGTAAATCTCAGTGAAGTCCATCACACTGCAAAGCAGGACCTGTAAGACGAAGGCTGGCCATCGGCAAAACGCGACGCGCCAGACGCGTGGACCAACCTGATCGGAGAGGGAACGGTCACGAACTCGGCGTCACCACCTGTCCGGCCACTCGGAACCACTGGCAATGATTGTATGCTTGTGCATTTGTCAGGTCAGCCGGCCAGAGTGATCCGGAGAGAGCACGAAAGGGTTGTGGCCGCGGGTGAACGGCACAAGGATTGAATTAATTAGAGATGCGATCTCATAATATGAGATTAACATCATGGGCATGGGGAGCATTGTTCGCCCACGAGGTCGGTCTCTGTCAGTCGCCCGACGCTTGGTCGAGACAGTCAAACAATATTTTCTAAGCAGCTCGCCCAATGTCATACTGTATTATCGCATATCTATCCGGGGTGCCTTTATAGCCTCCCCTCCCCATCTGCTCCCTCCTCACTCCTTCTCCCCCCC
>QLPM01003199.1:0-18860 GCA_003314695.1 Albatrellus sp. MG142
ATAGACATGAAACGAGTAAGAACAAGTTTCAAGTAAAAATAGACTGAAAGGAAGCGATGACTATCCACCTCATGTATCCAGTGAGGTGGATGAGTAAAAGATAACCAAAGATAGAACTGATAGCAAAAATAGAACAGATGGTGAGGGAATACCGCTTATGAAGTGAGGATGGCGATAGTAACTGGTAAGGCGAGTAAGCGGTAAGGTGAAAAGAAAAATAAGTCCAGGTAACCGTAACAACATCCTGGTGTAAGGACTTAGCGTGACAAATGTCAGCAAGGTCCTATCAAGATTCAGGATAAGTTGGTGGTTCCAAAGGTGAAGCTTAGCCTGGTTCCTTGGCCAAAGTAAACGGGATAAGCAGAGCACTGGCTAGCGTCAAGCTACCAGGTTGGAGAGTGATGAGAGCGGTAGATGAGGCAGAGCCTCCTGGATTCGAGTATGGTAAAGTACAAGAGAACAAGCTTAAGGCTTGTTCTACCAACGAGTTGAGTATTTATACAGGAGTGAAACAGATGGGAGCGAGATGCCATATAGGTGTATACGAGTCATGATGATAAGAGGGATATCTGCCATAGGCAGATAACACAGGATGAGTAAGTGCGCAGTATCAAGGGATGATGGGGAATCCTGTGTAAGGTGAAACAAGTCCAATACCCTGTACCCTGACAGGGGATCTCCGAGGAAATGCGGATCAGAACATATAGTAAGTCCGAAGATGTCTGGAGTAACGCAAAGAGAAATGAGTAAACGGAAAGAGAGAAAAATCGTAACAAGAGGGTGGCAAAGGAGTGGACTGAAATACCACCAGTGATATGCCAAAACCTAATAGAAAGCATGCCTAGAAGGATACAGGCAGTTATAAAGGCAAAGGGGGGTCATACAAAGTATAAGATCATAAAATAATAGAGAGTCAAAAAACTGCCCCAATGATTGATTATCTTGTTTGATTTATTAAACAATGGGTTTTTATCTAAATTATGAGATTTTTGTTTTGACATGTATCCAACTGTTACGATTACCCGGACTTATTTTCTTTTCACCTTACTGCTTACACGCTTTACCAGTTATCATCGCTTCTATTCCCACTTGACAAAGCAGTATTCCATCATCACCAGTTCTATTCTTGCTATCAGTTCTATTTTTGCTATCTCTGACTCATCCGCCTCACTGGATACATGAGGCGGATAGCCATCACTTCTTTTCAGTCTATTCTTACTTGAAACTCGTTCTTACTCGTTTCAGTTCTATTCTTAGTTCCTTATCCCTGACTCATATCCCTGCGATCCTATTGGAGGATAAGGGGTTACTTACATCAAACACCCGCATTCAGGAGGGAGCCCTGCCCTCAAGTTACTTGTATAAATACTGTACCAGATTGTGAGGATAAGCCAAGCTTATCCTCTTGTACAATACAGTGTACTTGTCTTCAGGATCATCAGCAAGTCAACTCGTCTCTATAAGCCTTCCCATTCTCGGGAGCTTATATCACTCGTCTTACTCACTCTCAAACCTTGGGCTTTGCCTAGGGCTCTGCCATTCGACTTAGGTGTTCGACCACGCAACTGTGTGTTGAACCCTTACACCAACATGTTGTCATATATCATGTGACTTATTCAGATTTTTTGCTTATGTCATTGTTTCACACCATGCCAATCTTTCCAAAATGAGCAAACATTGGGGCAGTTTTTTGACCCACTGTACTTTTTTCTTTTACTAAACTCCACACTCTCCAACTCAAATACATCTATCCCATTCCATTCATTCAATGCCTTATCTTCCTATCCAGTCAATCCTGCTATCCACTACTTGCAAGGTGCTCACCTATCCACCACTCAGATCACTTCTCAGTACTATAAAAGGTCATGTTACTTACCTTGATTCCACTAGCTTGAACCTCTTATGTACTATTAGACTTCTTGCTCAATTCCAGTTGGCTACGGCCTCCTCTCGACCATCCTCACGAACGTATGTGTTCAATCTTGTCACTGAAACCTCATATTAGCTAGAGTGTAAGTGCTCGCACTCTAAGGGGTGTAGCCCTTGTTCCCATTCTTGGTCTTCCTGATGGTCACATCACATCATCACAGTGCGAGCGATTCCATGACCTGAGTCGTTCGTAACAGGTTCAGGACATGGTACGAGGTGCCTATCGATGAGGTGACCATACTTTTGATAGGGGAGGGTTCAGGATCAGGCCAATACTCTTTGTGGGGCCAATGCTGAGATCTGAAAAGGAAGGAGTCATTGTGCCTAGCATCGAACCAAAATATCTGGACACATAACCAGCAGGTCCGGTCTTGACTAAATCCGGGTTCGGCAGGTTCAAGCAAGAGATGGCAACCAGTCTAGTGGTCGACGCAGTGTCAAGGACAACAAGGGTGACAGGTAATGGTGGAGGAAGACAAGGCAATGACGGAGGTCCTAGGCGGCAGGTCCGACCTCCTCGCCCGATTTGATCAGTTGGTCATCAATCGGCTGAGTTCAGATCTCGGCTATTGGGGTCCGTGACCGGAAAAACGACCTGTCCAGGATCTGTTGCCATATGATAGAATGTAAGTTATCACAACTGTATCACGCAATTATTGAGAGGGCATTGAGCCGCATCAGTCCTAGTACTCGGATTTCAAGCTAACGCCAAGATGTGACATAATTAGTATACAGTAAAGTCTGTGAAGGAGTTCATAATATCACAATAGATGTTATGGCGTTCTGTGGCGAATCTGCACCGGCACCCCCTTTCGGAGCCGCCAATAAGTTTAGATTGTTATCGTCCAGCAAATCTAGAGGCTCTATTTCGAGTAGTTAAAACTAATTAATCATGGTGCAACAAAGCTAATGTAGCTAGGACCCTGCCCGCGCTGTTGTCGTCGCCGACGTATCGTGCATCATGTGTATAGTATCTACAAAACCTGGCAAGGCACGCTGCAGGACAAAGCCAGCCTTCCAGATGACTGGCATCGTATTCCTAGGGCTTTAGTGGGTATAGGGACGCAACTTCCGCCAGGACGCAACAGTTAGCATATGCTGACGGTCTCCCCGATTCCCACACTTCATGTCGCCTCTGTGTCAGGCGTGCACAATGCATTTCCGCGGGGTGGTATCCAGGGTGCAATTCCCCTCACATCATTTGTCAGTCCCTACAGAACTACACCAATATATATATATAGCGTCTAGCCTTATCATGTTCGGGTTTGGCGGGGTCTGTCATAGAGCTAGCCAGGACGAATTGCAGGCAAGGCCGCTGAGAGGGCGACGTGTTGTAATTTTAGACAGCATGAGGAAAGTGCTGTAGTTATGAAGGTGGTGTGTTTGTATGCTACGAGCATGTATCTTACATTCTCACATTGTGAGAGCGAGTGCGCAAACGCTTGCACAACATCGCATTTGCATACCAGGACCCTGTGAACATGCCCTTTGCCTGGACCCTTGCGACTCAGCGCGATGTAGCCCCCCAAATTTTTGACCCTCCACGGACTAGAAGCACTCGCGTGTTGTCGTTCAATATCAGTCGTCTAGACTAACCGGATTGATGAGGTTGCCCAGGTCCGTTACTTAAAGAATATAACAGCCTGAAGTATTTAGACGACATATAATCATAACTCTGACGACCCAATCCCGTGAAAGGTTGAATTAACGGCTTATGACAAATTGTTACGATTACTCTCAATACTGCGCCCAGCGGATTAGGAGCACTTGTTGAAGGGGTTCCGGCCGTGTCCACTATATAAACATCATCGCCAATGCCCCCACTCAAGTGTCCTTCGCCTCCTTTCTCAGCCTTTTAGTATTTGCCCTACGTAAATTAACTGATATGACGACTGATGAAAACGGCACCCAAGTGCAGCTTATGGAGCGCCCCACGACTGAAGTACCACCCCTCGACCCAGGGTTGTTTCGGTTGTCTCCCATTGGGAAAGCTTTCCTTCATGACAACGTGGCGGCAGATGACGAGCAGCTGAAGAAGAGGCTTTTCGAAATTCAAGCTTTGTAAGTGGACGGTTAGAGGAGAGACTCTGGATGCTAACACCTCCATGACCATATAATGCAGGGCTTAGTAGGCATCCAACTTTGGTCTTAAATCAGCCTGAGTGACGTTCTCCCTTTATTGATGACAGCGAGCAGTATCCTTTCCCATGTATCCGTGGCTTCTCCTGGCTAGAATTTCTCATGCAGCAACACGAAATGTACCATCGTGTACTCGATGCTGGCAAACAGGGCGATACAACATTTCTGGAACTTGGCTGCTGTTGTAAGTAAACCCGTACTACCGATGGACAACTCAGCTAATTATGGGTCCACTCTTTGCCATCCAGTTGGCATGGATGTCAGGAAGCTTGTTGCCGATGGCTATCCCGCAGACCGTGTCCTCGCTAGTGATCTCAACGAAGGATTCCTAGACCTCGGCCACGATCTCTTCAATGACATCAAGTCATGCAAAATCCGCTTCTTCCCTGACGATGCACTTACCCAATTTTCGCCGATCGGAGACAATGTGCCGCTGGATAAAGTGACCCGCCTGGAGCAGCTTCAAGGTCGTATGACTCACATTCATGCA
Organism: Albatrellus sp. MG142; assembly: GCA_003314695.1. Taxonomy (NCBI): domain Eukaryota; kingdom Fungi; phylum Basidiomycota; class Agaricomycetes; order Russulales; family Albatrellaceae; genus Albatrellus; species Albatrellus sp. MG142. Next base: position 4,559 of record QLPM01003199.1, read on the forward strand.
GACGCGCTGTTCCACCTTTTCAACGAAGTGACTCAAGAGGTGCTGGCTCAGAACATCGCCAGGATGATGAGGAGACAGCGCGGTGACATAGTCTTTGGGTGGCAGGAAGGGCGTCCGAAGGACTTGGAGGGGTACCTGGATGATTCGGTATTCTCGTGAGTTATTCTTTGAAGATCTTATCCTGCTGCTGTATTCATACCTGCCGCACCATAGCCGTCGGTACGCGCACTCCATAACATCCTGGGAGCGTCTCTGGAAGAAAACATTTGCCGAGTTAGAAGGAGATGAATGGACGGAGGAACACGTCCAGATCAAATCAAGGCTGATGCAGTCGAATACTGACCACTTGGATTACAGGGATAAGCTTTGGGTCATTATATGGTCCATCGAGATCCTATAAGAGTTGTAACCCGTGTCCATGTAGAATTGGAATGTATAAGATCATGGAAATGTAAACGTGAATGGCATCTCACACCTCCCCAGTCCTGACAACTTAAAGAGTAACCACGATCACCGTTACTTGACGGTGTTCAAAGCTGCTGTGGTTCTTCAGTATGATATGAAGATGATATGTAAAAATAAAGACTGCATATAACTTTTATCCTAAAATTAATTGTAAATTTGAGTGTGAGTTCCTTGTTTTGAGAAGAGCATGGTCCTATACTATCACTAACCGGGAAGTGCAAAATCTGGTGTGACATTTTTATAGCACTACAGTAGTGTAGCATAGGCTCAAGTGACTCTTACTGTTGGAGGTGTTAGGGCTAAGTTCAGGGCACTTGCACACAGTATCTGTAGATACTATCAGTCTCTGCTTGGAGGACTGACTGTATATTTGTCATACCTGTAGATACTCTGTAAGGCAGAGGTAGATAAGAAATATGACAGGGAATGTGTGTAATGATAGTACTGACCTCAGTCTCTGCTTGGAGGACTGAGGGAAAAAAGAGAGCACAACGTATGACAATGTATATGTGAAATCTCGCTTGTTCTGTCACCCTGGCCGCTTGCACATCGTAGGCGACACCTGTGCGAGTGTGCACGCATGCATGTGTGCGCGTGCGCTGGTGCGCGCTGCTGTTATCCACAACACTCACTGGTGATAAGAGTAAATACTCGGCATACGATTTAGATTTATGTTTGAAGGAAAGCCGATCAAACAATGATGCCAGATGGATGCCGGTGAGACGAGTCAAAATCTTGTAGAAATGCGAAATATGTCACCCCGATAGGCACCGAAATTTGGATCTCCGCTTCACGGCAGAAGCGCGACTCAAGGATGACAAACGGGCGAAGCATGAGAAAAGACGCGTTTACTGAAAGGCACTTCATGCCTTCGTCACGCTTGACGAGAATCAACTTCGGCTTTGCCCCTACCACACTGGCATCCCAGGAATATATGTGGAACATGATCCTATACATTAGTATAGTGCTTAGGGTAGCTCTCAAAATTTTCTGTCATGCGCCAGTCCTGTTGTTGACCATTTCTAGTGCAAAAATCATGTTTTGCACATATCAATTTTTTGAGCTTTCACAGGCTGTTTTTGTAAAAAAAATACTATTAGTTTCAACAGTATCATATTCACCATATCTAAGAGGAATAAGCATTTTACACTGCATAGCATGTTGGAATAGCAAACTGGCGCATGTACGCGCGCATGCATTTGTTACCGTATGCTGTTATTTGTTTTCAGCCGCATGCTGCGGATTTGTCAGTACTGTACAGTTTCGAACTTTCTTTCGTTGATCTCTAGTGTAGATATCTTTCCCTCAGTCATTCTGGATATGCTTGACTGAGGTGAGATAACTATCTTTGCTATTGCTTTATTGTTACTTATAGATACTACAGGTTGTGTGCTAGGTAATTAATATACAGTCATTCTGGATATGCTTGACTGAGGTTGTGTGCTAGCTTGCTGGGATTTACATAGCATTAGTGAAAAAGCATTTTGCATTACTGATGGACTTTGCATTACCCAAGTTGTGATAGTAGCATGAACATTTCGGAACCTGCAGGCTCCAAACCAGCCGTAGAGAATTATAGCTATGATTGCTTAATACAGAACATGATATCTAAGTTATTTATCAAGTGTGCCCTGAGTTTTCAGGGATTGATAAATCATTTGAATGGAGTATGACTGAGATCCATGCAAGAATCTCGGGGGAGAGGATAGGCAAGATAAAGAATCAACGGGACTGGAATTAGTATACGAGCACTCGAGAAGTACAAGTATTAACAGCTAAATAAATTTCAAGAAATAGGCGGGGATGAAATGAAATGAGCTTTACAATTGTGCGAGTGAGACATTTTCCACAGGTCACAGTGACACGGTCTGTACCGACCTACTTGCGTTCGCTTATCAATAGCCTAGCCGCCGAGTTGATTTCGTGAGCGTCGTGGAGTGTGGTACCGTACATGAGCGCCGCCATGCATCGGAGTGTGAGTGTAAGATTCGTGATCGCAAGATCTGGAACTAATGTGTTAGTCACATCGCGATAAATCTGAGATAAATTTAGAATTTGCGCATGAACGGGGAGAAAAGTCCTTTAAGAACACACTTTGGCAGCGACGTCGGCGCATACGCTTAACCAGATAAAGACATAGACAATCGACATGTCCTTGATCACCTTCAGTCTTACACGTTCTCCATTCTCTTTATATTGGGTGAATCGGCGTAAAAGCATGATATCAGAGGTGATGGCGAGGAATTCGATGCTGCAGACAAAGGCAATGTTCATGTTACGGGCGACAGCTTTGACGGCCGTGTTGGAGGGGTGAATGAGGGCGATGAATGTTGGTGTCATCGCGGGGAGAGTGAAGAAATAGAAAATACAGCATATGAAGGTTGCTTGGCTGAGCATCGTTGGTGCTGGGCTTCTCAGGAATGCAGTGAGGAGACTATGTCATGCGTTAGATGCAATTAATTCCCGAGATGTGGTTGCTTACCGAATTATACTGGTATGTGCGATGCCCGCAAGGCCGAGCTAGAGTAATAATGAATGATGATGGTGGTACAAATTGATAGGCAGATGAACTTCACCTGCACAAACCAGTTGAAGAAAAATGAGACAACCTTCTGTCCGACGGCTGTTCCAAGGTGGCCTTCCTGAAGACCGTTTCCTATAACACCAAAAATTGCGGCGCTTAAGCTGACCAGAGCTAAGAATTGTTGCCGACTTCGGTCACCACGAAGGTTGAATGACACCCCCATGCTATGCAGGGTGAGACAAAGAGGCAATCGGGGTGACGAATGAGTACACATACGTGAAAATCACGAATCCACAGGTTATTATGGACATTCCAGAGCAGAGACCTGTTACAAGAAGGAATGCGATTTTTTCATCTGGCACGACGGATTTGCCAGGCATGTTGATGGAAGGCGGGGAAAAAAGGACCGGAATCTTGTATCATATGCATAGCTATTATATTAGAGTGCCTAGGTGAAACATGACAGCGCTGCTGCCTCTTGATGTTGGTAATACACGCACAAAGGTATTGAATAGTTACTTAATGTTCAAAGTAGCGCTGGTGCCTCTTGCCTGTTGCTTGGAACAAGATGATCCATGACCTCATTGATCCTGACGGCGCGCGGCGGACCTCCTGTTCCGCCAGAAGCATACGAAGCATCAATCTAGGTCAACAGGTGATTCACAGATTTACAGTAATGGATACGACCTATACGATCAGCCCTCCGACAGTCTCGAGGAGGGAACATGATTATGCAATTCCCTGGTGTGTTTCTCTCTGCTTGAAATAGAGAGATAATTCAAAGGGGCTTGAGACTGGAGGTGACGGCCCAGTGCGAATGGGAGTCCATGACCTAATGACTGACTTCCACTTCTCGCCGTTGCGCCTCCGCTTCCGTCACGGCTGCAGCTTCACATTTTGGGCCTAGCTATCGAAGCCATCTCGTACCTTCATATGACAGTACACTAGGAACTTCGCAAAATAGCAGAAATCCTGAGAGATGTAGTCAGTGGGGCGGGCGACTCAGCATCTACTTGCCGTAATAACAGTTGGCAATAACTTGAAGAGACACGGAGCTACAACTGGCAGGGTCTTTACGGCGTGTGACAAAAGCTCACGTAGGATAGCAGACGAACGTTAAAACAAGCTCGGGCACAATACTGTACAGTATGTTTTGATTTCTCTGCCTTTGACAATCCATTTTAAAGCTGGTTGCGGTAACCATGCTGTTCACAAAGAGCCCGCTCCCCCTGAGTAGAAGATGATGCGGAACGTTCAAGGCGCACTGCGTGATTGATATTGCTTGACACACGCGCCCTGGCGGCCCACCTACGTTCCCACCACACAACATGTCGTGGCGTGGGCACCTGCTATGCACCCGCCCCGGAAGACACAGCACGCCGTGTGCGCGTTTATTATGATGTACTCTACGCCCACGACCTTAGACAACGTCCCATGTTCCAGGGATCCAGTTGTATCTGCCCCTCCCTTCCCAACGTATGGTTACTGAAGGTTCACACTGTTGACATGGTTATCAGACTGTCTTAGGTCGTGGGCGTACAGTACGTATCTTCCTTGCAAACGCGGTCCTGCCCTTTCGTGTTCATGAAGTACTGTGTTTCCATTTTAAGCCACATGGCTGGTGTTGTTTAATGCTCTATGACGATGTCAATGAGACACGGACCACCTCGGTAACTTGGAGCGAAGTTACAGAGGGCAATGCATGGTGCTTCTTGCGTTTGAATTTTTGGAACCCTCTGTATTGAAGGGAGTGCCGCGGCATGAGGATTCCATTAAACAAAGACGATATTAATGAATGAAAGCGACGCAGTGCACTGCGGATGAAGAAAGAAAAGAACGACCGGTAACGAGAGTGGAACAAGAGAAAGTAGAAGCCTGAGGTTGAGAGACAAGTGGGGCATGAGACATGCGAGTATTCTCGAGCGTCGCTCATTTTGTGCACAGATGCAGTGTCAACCCATCGGTACTGAGGACTTTTGTGCAAACGCTGCGAAGGACCCAAAACCTAATTCAACACTCTAATTGACCATATGCTACAAAAGCTATGAATCCGACCGAGTTGCTCTATTGTCTAAGGCCCCAAAACACCAATAAATACGAACTCGGCAACCATACGGGGTGGGTACGAGAAGCTCGTTCAGTCCTCTGTCGTGGTCGCCCAGACTACCTCTTCTCCACGGCCCGTGCGCCCGTGCTCCTTCCGATAATTCCAATCCCGCCACCCGGCCCATATTCCTAGCCCGAGCGCCACGAAGCTGGCGATGATTGTAATGTATAGCGACGAGTCGTAACAATCGCGGCCGTCGAGACACCGGTGCGCCACGTCCACTCCTGCACGTCTCGCCAAGGACGGGATAGCGTTCGAAAGGGAGGCGCCAAGAGAAGGCGTCTGGTCTGGCACATCGTGTGCGTCTAAAATTCTGCCGAAGGCAATAGAGAACAGGTTGCCGCCAACCACAGGGGAGACGGAGACGTAGCCCCAGTTCTCCGAGAAGTGTGCTGTGATCATCAAACCATAGTTATAACCCAGCAAATCATGAGAGGGTGAAGAAGCGCGAACCGAGTCCAAACCACTCCAAAGTAATCGTTGGCAGAATCCCAAACAGACTGCCATAAGCCAGCCCAAGAAGGAGGCTTCCTATCCATAAATGGCGCACGTCGTCCACCCACAAGATGACGAACTGTGAGAGGACGAACAGCGCGGAGACAATGGTGATGCAGAAGGAGCGCGGGTAACGTAGCCGCGACTTGACGATATCTGCAGTGAAACCTATGGAGAAACGCCCAGCAAAGTTGGCTAAGCTGATGGTGGAGACCTGGGCGGCTTGCCAGGCAGCCGCCTCCACTTCATCATAGCCCGGATTTCCCTTAGCGAAGAGGGCTTGGGAAATTGACCCAACGTTGTTGATGTCTTAGTTGGTATACGTCAACTTGCTGACCTCGGTTTATCATCATGAGAACGTACACATAATCCCTATTCCGCTCACTGCAACAAAAATGGAACAATCAATCCAACAAGCGATTATGCTGAGGTTGGGCATTACTCTTACAAAGTGCATTAAAGGTAAAAATCAACCAGAAGTCGGACGTGGACCAGAGGTCTCTACCCGCCAAGTCGACACCACGGCCTTCCAATGGCTTCTCCCGCACTGTTGTGCGCCAACGTGAAGCGGCGCCTCTTGACCAACTTCGGCTGGAAGCACGGCGTCCGTCTTCAGAGCGAGAAGGAGACAGCTCCATAGACCTTGAGGCTGTGTGATCGAATGAATGTGGAACTGCATGGCGGGTGGATGACACTGAGGCCAGGTCCTCGGCTCCCTCGTTCGATAGAAGCAAGCAGGTTTGGCTGTTGTTTGGGCCATTCAAGGCACTGTTCTCGGAATCGGGCACGGTTTCATACCTATACTGCCCTGTCACATCATGCTCAAGGGAGTGCGCGCCGTCGGGCGGGGATAGCGGGATAGGTCTCACGAGGAAAAACCCGATTATCATAGGAACGGACGTCCCAAGTGCAAGCGTAAGCAGAAATTCGGACGTGTTCCCGGGGAAAAGAAGGTAGGATATGTTGGAGAACAAGAAGGCTGATAGACCGAAACCAGATATGACGATCCCAACGACAGTAGCACGCTATACACAGTGAGAACCAAATAGGACTCATTAGTTCAAAATGGCTCACTAGGTGATCAGGAAACGATTTCGCTGAGGAATTGACGGAGCTGGCCAAGCCAGCGCAACCGCCAAGACCGGTGCAGAAACTGCACAAGATGAGCAGGAAAAGGTGAAACTTGCCTAGGCTCTCTTCCCCGCCGAGGCCACCATCGAATATGGCGCGGATGCCCAGATATCCTGCGAGCAGGAAGACGAATGCGCTTGCTAGAAGAAGACGAGGGCCGCGAGCGTCTACCACTTTTCCGAAGACAGGTGCACTACTATAAACACCCACTATGGAATACGGTCAACGAATGGGGGGACCGTAATGCAACCCAGATACGTGCCATTTCCTGCGAGCGCAACATAGTTTAGTTCAGTGTGGGTAAGGTGTAGGCGGGCGCCAAGTTGTGGAGCGTAAGCTGTAAAGAACCCTATGTATCAGCTGACTGACAACCCAAATGTGGGCAACAGCACGAAAGAGAGGGCTTTTCGCGAGACAGAAGTGTTACACGCCGGAGACGCTCTGCTATCAATAGAACATAGATATACTTGGCAAAATTCCCAATAGGTCCTCCCTAGACCATCCAAAAGCAACATTCTGAGTACCAAACACGCGAAAGATGCCTCGAGGACGCGTCGGTGCATTGTCACCATGCAATCAGAACCAGAGGGCAGCATGGAAGTCCACAAATCGCGGTATTCGAATACAACTGGAGCATCTTGGCAATCTTATCGGCGAACCTGACTCACCGGAGACAACCTGATGAATTGACACGTTTTTAGCAAGACACGGGTGACGGATGAAGCATACTGCACGCACGTAGTTTGTCCCACAGCTCAACGCGACTAATAGCGACGCAGATAAGGTAGTCAGTCGAGGCAGACTCACGAGACCTGGCAGGCCGGACATCGCCTTGATCGTCAAAACGCGGAATCAGCGCCCCTTATCGGTGAAAAGAAGAACAGGGTTCAGGGAGCCACGATGCCGTCGAGATTCATGCCCTCGGGCGCAAGGACATACAAGAGGCGAGGAAACAAGAAAAAATTAAGAGTGCAGCGAAGGATGAGGAGATACGATATATGTCGCAGACCTCGTCAGTGACGATAGAACCTCAAGGAGGCAAGCGTCAAAAATGGATTGGCCACCCACGAGCAAACTCGGGTACGGCTTGCCGACCGATGCCGAACCTCTCTCCTGCCTATTTTGGCGATGAAAGCCACATCTGCCCATGAGTTCGAAGACCGTTCCAATTATGGTCTGAGCTGATACATATATACGGACCAATGACTATTATATAATTCAATCATCCAAGGCAACGGGCTGCCATGGGACTCCGCTCATTCCCGACTCCCCATTGTCCCTTCGCAGACGCTTCCAGTCTCTCCAGCCCGCCATGATGCTTAAACCCAGCGCGATGAAGCTCGCAGCGAGTGTAAGGTACATCGAAGGTATGTAGCAGGCACGGCCGTCGAAGCACTGGTGCTTGCCCGGAAGAGGCTGCATGATCGTCATGAATGATGACGACGTCCGGAAAGCCGACGTATTGGCCGGCTCGTCCGGCATAGAAACGTTATGCGAATCGCGCGCGTCCAGGATTTGCCCAAAGGCCAGCGAGAAGAGGTTCCCGCCGACGACGGGCGAAAGGGATACGTAGCCCCAGTTCTCTGAGAAGTGCGCTGTACACGGTAGCAACGGGCTCGTGTGAGCCTGCAGTTATGCTATGTACGAGGTGGGAGAGAAACGACGTACTGAGTCCGAACCACTCGATGCAGACGGTCGGGAGCAGCCCGATGAGCAAGCCGTACGCGGACCCAAGCAGGGCGCTTGCGCGCCAGAGAACATGCACGTCGACTGTACTGAGGGTCACGACCTGCGACACGATAAAGAGGCACGCAATGAGCGTGATACAGAAGGATCGTGGGTAGCCCAGGCGCGACTTGACGGCGTCGGCGGTGAAGCCGATCAGGAAGCGGCCCAGAAAGTTGGCTATACTAATAGTAGACACCTGCACGGCTTGCCACTTTGAAGATTCGACCCTGCTGTAGCCTGGATTGCCCTTTGCGAACAGGGCCTGTGATATGAAGCCAACATTGTTGATATCTATATCATAATGCTAATCATGAAGTTTTCGCTCGTTACGAGAACGCATCGGCACTCACACATAAGTGCTATCCCGCTTACTGTTACACAGGCGACATGTATCAGTAAGACAGGCGTGTCGAGGAGATGACACTTACGCAGCATCTTAGTGGAAAACAGCAGCCAGAAGTCACTCGACTTCCACAAGGCCACGCCATGAATATCAACATCTCGTCCTTCCGGTTCCTTCTCATACACATGCACATGCGACATTACAGTATCATGAAGATCTTGCTCAATGAGAGGGGGGCGATCATGGGCTTGGAGAGTTGTAGGTGACGACAACGTCCTTTCAAGTCCCTCATCTACGGAAACCGTCAAGAGGAGATCTTGGCTCGCATCTCGTCTACGAAAGGTATCGGAGTCCTCCGCTAAGGATAATGGTTGGTATGGAGCGCTCTGCCCGACGGCATGAGCGCCTTCGTGAAATGGGAGAGGTATACGCCGCATGCAGAAAAAACCAAGTATCATGGGAAGCGAAGTTCCAAGCGACAGCACAAGGAGAAAGTCAGATGTGTTACCTGGGAAAAGTATACGCGAGATGGTCGAGAAGAAAAAAGCAGACAGCCCGAACCCAGATACGACAATACCTACGATGGTCGCGCGCTGGAAAATCGGTTCAGCTACGCAACAGGCAAATAAAGAACAAGAGCAGCTCATACGGCTTTGTCTGGGAACGTCTTGGCCGACGTATTCACTGAACTGGACATCCCAGCGTTGCCTCCAATCCCAGTGAATAAGCCGCACAAGATGAGCAGGGCCAAATGTGTCCTGCTCAGCCGATCTGCATCGTCGAGACCCTGGTCGTAGAGTCTACGGATACCGGTGTATCCGAAAAGGAGCAGGAAAAACGCTCCGACAAGAAGTGGGCGCGGACCGCGTAAATCGACTAACTTGCCCCAGAACGGTCCGCTGCCGTACACCCCGACTACTCTCGCTCAGTTCGATGAACAAGCTGGTCATGATAATCAACACGGACCGTTCCCGGCGAGGGCAATCATATTTAACTGTGTGTGACTGAGATGCAGCCGAGAACCCAATTGCGGGGCATAAGCTATGAAAATAAAAATAAATCAAACAATGTGAGTCACGTTGCCTGACATGAACCAAGAAGGAAAGCGGGGGCGGCAAAGCAAGGCAGCCTAACTAGGCATATGTCGTCACCCGAGGGGACCACCACTCGTACTACGTCACGTAACTGGCTATGCATGCTACCTGGTGCAAGCCATTCGAAGGAAACACTTCACCAGCAGTACGCCAGTCTCGATAGCACCACCAGCGCGATATTAGTGACACACAACCCAAATACCGAGCCCTGCTCTTGCAGACACTGAGACACAGAGGACATGCATGCCATTGAATCCCAAGGTGCTAGCTCAGATGATAATACCACCATCAGTTTATGGCCACCAGAGATCCTTGGCGTCAAATACTACACACACGTTCCACCTGGCTCCGAGACGACTGGTACTAACTCCTCGATGCGGATGGAGGCGACTACTAAGAGCACCGGGCACTAACTCACCTGAAATCACCTAATCACCACCGGACCACGGTGCGATGAATCTGACATAAACCCCAAGCTCAATATGCACGACATACATAGTTCGTGCCTGAGCCCAATGCGACCACCAGTGAAGTGAAAAGCGTCGTCAATCGGGGGAGACTTGTGAGGCCTGGCGCGGACGCTGCGAAGGCTGCCATGGCTGCTGCGCGCAGGCTTCAAGACTTCCGGAGGCGATTTGGATTGGCGGCGTGAGTCAGGATCAGGAGGCAGACTGTACACGGGACAGGGTAAGGACAGGGCCCACGTCTGCGTGACGGCGTGGTGCGGGTGCGGTGAGGGGGAAGGAGAAAGGTCGAAGCTTGGCGCCACTAGCAGTGACAGCCTGTTGAGTGTCTGAGCCCAGCAGCGAAAACCTGATGCTCATCCGGCTCATCCGGATGCATCAAAAATAGAACGGCAGCGGCGGAGTCATGGAACCATGTCGTTCTCAAGCGCTGCCAATTAGCGTTTCCGTTCCATTTCTTGCTTGAAGAGGAGGGCTCTGCGTATGCGGGGCAAGCTGTTGAATGGAAAACTGATCTTGTTTGTACAGCTCGGAATTCAGTTTGCCCGATTGGCTGCTCGGTGGCTGCAACAATTGATCGTTTGTTCCGAGCCGGGAAAGAGCGGTGCGCATTATGGTGCTGTCAGTGCACAGACATGGTATCGTGTGCAGTCTACCAGTGGGCTGCCTGGGCAAGTCTGAAGCGGCGTAGCGTTAATACTACAATAATAATCTACTATTCTATGGCTGAAGTAGGGATGGCGCGGAGGCGCAGCCGTGGCAGTTGTCTGTGACGAACAAGAGCCCAAGGATTTAAGGCTGAGCCGTATTCGTGTGATGACGACATGGCGGGGCACAGTGGCTCCACAACGCCGGCGAGGGGTACGATATGTTGAGCACGTTTCATGTCTTCGTGGTGCGGCAGCCTGAGAAACATCCGCTACCAGCAGTTCGGTGGCAGCGGGATGGCATGCGCGCAAGCCGGGTTTCATACTCTCGAGATGTTTGTCAGCCTCATCTTGCGGTTTCGTGGGGCAGTGAGACAATGGCAGGGTCTGCTACTCGTATCATTCACAACACTTTCACCAATTTGACATGTACTGCGGAATTGCACAGAAGAGTACACAACTAGCAATATGCATAACGTCGTCGTGGTGCGACAGCCTATATCACCTGAAAAGTGCGGGGTATGACAAGGTGTAGACAGCATCAAAGACAGCGAGCAAGAAAAGTAATCAAGACACAGCGAGATACCACTATTTCTGAGCTCCTGTGCCTACAACGATACTTGTGTGCGCCATCAGCAGCCAGTGTGGACTTCTGAATCTTCCAGTAGGGCCAGAGGCCGTATAATAAGCTGCATATCCGAGATAGGGGGACTGACTGACATGGCTAATGACATGGCTAAAGAGGAGATACAAGACATGAAGATAAGAGGAAGAAGGCTTCAGTGCGCTGTTTAGCATCGATTCGCTACGAACAGACTCAGACTTACCTCCCACGTATTCATTCTTATGATTGAGCTACTTACTTTTCAGATATCGAGAGCGAGATAAGCGCTTCCAATCTTGAGTGTTGTCAGCTGGTGTTCGGTACTGTTCCTTGCCTCAAACTCCCAGGCCATGGATTGAGGGCCAACATTGTGGGTCTTCAACAGGACAAAAATCCGGTCACGGTCCCAATCGAAGCTCGTGAGGGCTGTAAAGACCTTCGGCTGACGATTAAAGGCAGGGTCAAAAGTTACAGTGCCCTTGAAGTCCGAAGGTATCCCTTGGAAGGTCCCGATCGAGATGCCACAGGCGTTCGATGGGAACGCGATCCACTGTACCTGAGCGTTGTTACGCTGGTCGACAGCAAGGCTTTGATCATTCCAAGTAGTAACATTCATAGTAAATCCGGTTTCATCGATATCTGCTACGTACACTTGCAGACGACGATGCGGCTGTCGCACGGACCAGCCAATAAGACCAACGAAGACCTTGGGAGGCAATGCGAAAGGGCAGGAGAAAGGGATCCGTGCGTGGATTCGATTCGCGTCCTCGCGCATGGAAGCTGACATCGATAAAGTGTCGAAAGTACCAGTTTGAAACAGACGGTTGGCCCGGTTGATTTTCAGCCAAGAGACTTCTGAACTACTTGAGGAATGACTGTCTCCGTAGCAACCGCCGTATCTCAGACATTGATGTTCGCCTGTGATAGAGAATTTATGATTATTCGTCCAGTAGTAGGGTGAAACGGATTCGATGTCGCCTCGTAATATGTTTAAACCTATGGCAATTATCGGTTCGCCTGTCAAAACGGCGTCGACCGTCACCTTGGCCGAAAAGTCGCCGTTACAACAAATTAACCCCACATCATAGGTTGTTCGAGGGTACGCATCACTAGCGAGACCCATGTCCTTGTTTGAGAGTCGTGTTGCCATGTCAAGTACGGGGCCATTTTCAACGAGTGAGGGAGGAAGCCAATACTTCATGATGGACTGCATATCCGAGTCTTCGTAGTGCTCAAAGCCTAAGCTGACCTTGCTAATTATATTCCTGTCGACGGCCCTCCTCGACCATCCGAAATGATCCGCATAATACGAATAAAACTTCGGCTTGTCCAACGAAGTGTCTGCAATCGTATGTGGAAGCTCATGCACCAATCCGATTGCGTGGCCCATCTCATGAAGAATGATCGCGCGTGCGATAGTGGGATCAGTGTCATCCGAGATAGCAATATTCATCGAGGGCTGAGAATCAGGGATACATTTAGATCCAGAGCCCACGTACGACCAGCACACGTTGTCGTGCGTGAAGGAGATGCGAATTTCAGCGTCACCGGATGTAACCCATTGAAATCGGATGTCTGAGTAGTCCTCCCAGACGACTGCATGTTCCTTCACCTATCAAAGAATGTAGAATATTGTCAGGTATAGGGTCCGATGATACACCAGGATGTGGGTGTATGCACGACGCACCAAATTCTGAATACTTTCACTTCCTCCAAGGAAGCGGACGCGAAGTAAGACATGACAGCCCCAAAGGTGATGGCGACTCTTTTCAAGCAGCTGCCGATTGTTGGGGTAGTTGTTGAAACCCTTGAACGTATGCTCAGGGGTGAAGATCTCCGTGCAGAATAATCCTCCCTCATCAAGCTCAACTTCAGCAGAAGGCATGGTCAATGTCGGTGGAGGACACAAACGCTTGTTGAATGATGAATTGTTGTGATGAGATATGAGACGATTTGGGTGGCACTGTTCAACCAAATAGCTATCGTCTGGATCACCTAGATCACCTAGTTCTCCTATCGTTAACGCGGTGAGATATATATCATTGGCTGACAGAGCCTACTAGTACGAACACCAGCCGAAATGGTCCCAGGAGAAGAGAGGTTCGAAATAGGTTCATCCGCTGTTGCTTGTACCACAGGCTAGAATGAATAGGACGATGAGAATAGAGAATGCGAACACGCTGTTCTTTACTCACTGTCCTCATTCCAGCTACCAGATCGTCAACCAGGCGTTGTGTCTTGGCAACGTTGTCGGCGCTCTCGCCTAATAATCCATTCATCTGCAACGAAATCATCGCATTGGTCTGGAGAATCTCGAGCATGACGTTGTCATTCTCGTCCCGTTTCGAGAGAAGACTTCTTAGGTTTGATTGTATCGACTTGTCCCTTTCGGTGAACGTCGAAACCACATCGACAAGCTCTTGCGTTTGTGTAGCTGTCTTTTCTTGTTGTGCGATATGGGTTTCGACCGCACGCTCTAGAGCCGCCTTTTCGCTACCAAGCTGCGAAATCATTCTGGTTAAGCTTTGCTGGCTACTGAGTACTTGATCCATAACAGAAGTCAAACTCTGCAGAGACAACTCGGAGCTCATATTAGACCGTGTCGCTGTGGGGGAAGATATATCGGAAGGCATGAGACTGCCTACTGCAGGGTGAGCTTTGAGTGGCATATAAATGAAAGCTACTCACCTGCAAACAAAA
>QLPM01003204.1:0-11541 GCA_003314695.1 Albatrellus sp. MG142
GTATGTGCCGCAGGACGGGCACGACGGCGCGCTGCGCGCCGCGGCCCGCGCCGCCGTGGCCGAGGCGCTGAAGGCGGGGCTCCGCCCGGTAGACGGATGAATGGCCGGCTGTGCTATTTACGGTTCAGAAATTATATATTATCAGATCGGCAGCCGCTTAAAAAGCGCGCGCGGGGCATCAAGAACAAGTAGTAGCAGTAGGACGAGCGGAGTGTGTATCCGGCACTGATTAGCGATGGGGACTAGGGAAGGCGGGGGGGTGTGTATCTACATGGGCGGCGGAGCGTACGTACGTACATACATACGTTTCGGCGCAGGCGGCGCGGAACGGACTCGGCGAGGTATGCAGCAGCGCTGTGGGTTGTGGTATGCAAGTAATATGGTTGTAGAGCTGTAATGGGAAATATAGATGGCGGCCGCGGCGCAGAGTCTAAGCGAAATTGGCGCGCTTATGGCGACGGCGGCGCACCCCCGTCGAACGAGATCGTCATCGCGCCCTCCTCCAGCGCGAACGTGGCCTCCTCCCGGAACTCCTCCGCGACGACCGCGCGGCCCACCGCCGTCAGCGTCGGCACGCCCGAGCTGATGTCCTTCTCGAAATACACCGGCATGAACCTGCAACAGCCCAACCGTCAGCGCACGCCCCGCCCCCCCTCTCTTCTCAGGAACGAAAAAAAAAAAAAACAACGCACTCGATGCCCTTGCGCTTGCGCTCCGCCGCCTCGTCCCGCTTCTTCGCCTCCAGCGCGACCTTGACCCGCGTCGCCTCGCTGTACTCCTTCCGCAGCAGCCGCGTCGTGAGCTCGTCCCAGAACCGTCGGCTCTCGTTCGGCAGCTGCCGCTCGAGCGCGCGCACCGTCTTTGGCACGACCTGCAGCGCCGCCAGGTCCATCAGCACGCGCCACTCCGTGCCCGTGTCGCCGCTGCCGAGCGAGGACGTCGACGGCGAGCGCGGCGTCGCGGGGCGCCACCGCATCGTGCCGCGCCACGAGCCCTCGAGCACCGCCAACACGCGCTCGCCCGGAACGTGCTTCGTGCGCGTCCACGCCTCGTGTTCCGTCGCCCCTGGCGTGTACGCGTGCACGACGCCCTCGACCGCGAACTGGGGCTTGCCAAGCCACGACTGCGGACGGGGCCAGTTGAGCCGAACGTTCGAGAAGGGGGGGGGACACACGCACCTCGTCCTTGTACTCTATGATCGCGCGCAGCTGCTGCCCGTCGAGCCCCGGACCGCCGCTGCAAGTGATGATCATCGAATCCCCGAACGTGGCGTACATGTTGTTGCGCAGGACCCCGTTGGCCAGGGCGGTGTGGTCCGTGATGTGGTACCGCTCGCCGACGCCCGGCCCGCCACGCACCTTGATGAACAGTCCGCGGCTGAGCGAGCCCGGCGCGATGCGCACGGCAAAGCTGCGCGTCACGTTCACGCTGACCTGGTCGATCCCGGAGAGCTCGAGATGTCTCGCGGGGCACGCGACGTAGAACGCGGAGACGGGCGGGTGATGTGAGACCTGCTCCGTGAGATACACGACACGCAGACCCAGCGTGTCCGAGGTCGTGCTCTGGCTGTTCGTGTCGCCGAGGCTGACGTCGGACGTCTTTGCGGGGAGCTGCGTCTCGGGGTCCTTCATTAAGGCTGCGGCGCCCCAGCCTAGAAGGCTGCCAAAGCCGCTCTTGGGCCGGGTCGACTTCTTGCTCGCGATGCTGCTCGCGTCCGACGCCGAGGTGCGTGGGGGGACCGACTTCATCGAGATGGAAGACGCCGCGGCGGCAGGGTTCGAGTACATGCGGTGGACGGGTGGCCGCTCAGGGCCGGCAGCGTACGATACGGGCACAAAGTCCCAATGCGCGCGGAAGAATTCCCCGAGGGCCGAGTTGTACGGTTTGATGGGCTTCATGTACTGGGTGGTGCGTCTGAGCACGCGGAACGGACGAGGTGCAAGATAGGGGGGACGTACGAGTTGGCGCAGATCCTTTGATAATGCGAAGCGGATGGCAGCGAGCATGCGCTCGAACGGGTCTTCGGAATCATTGATGCTAGGGTTCGGGTCAGTCGCGTGTTGTTCGGGGACAGACAAGGTGTAACACGCACGCAGCGAACAAGTCTGGCCTGTCGAGGTAGTGCCAGTACTCGAGGTTGGGTATGGGCTCGAGCAAGGACGCGGGTAGGGATATTCGCCTGCAAGATCATGATCATGTGTCAAGGCGTTGCTGCGCACAAAGGGAGAGCAGAACGGGCTGGCACAGGCCTGGTGCCGGTCCGAGGCGACGATGACAGCCGCCATCCGACATGCACCGCCGCGCACCGACAGCCGGTGCGCGCCCCGAGAGACAGAAAGGGGGTAAAGATGGACGGACATGTTTGCAGCGTCTTTGACACCCAGCAGCTTCTTCACCAGCTGGAAGATCATCTTGAGCTTGCCGCCCTCGGAGTCTCCAGCGTCCTCGGGCACCATGAGGGGGCCCTCGTCTTCGGGGAGCGTCTCGCTCGCATCGTCCGCATGCAGGTCTGGGCTGTCCGACGGTTGCTGATGGGCGGCTTTGCCATGATCCTGGAGCCTGTCCTCGGAGAGGAGGTGTGGCTCTGTTGCAGAGACAGGCCCAATCATGACTAGAAATGAAGAACAGAGACGAGAATGAAGCAGGCTGGGAGGAAGGGGGAGGACGAGGAGGAAGGGAAGAGGGGAAGAGCGAAATAATATGAGGGTCGGTTAAATGAATGGCAGGTCCAGGCGGAGTCGGCCGAGGCCGATGGCTGTTGGCCCAATAAAATCCTGGAAACTCAACCTACTATCTTCCGCTTCTCTTCTGATTGCATGCTGTGCTGTTCTGGCAGCGGTGGGTCCACCATGACTCCAATTATCATTGACCGCACGCACGTTCGAACCCAAGCCCGAGTCCTGACACGAAGCGGGCGCCGCTAGACAAAAAAGGCTGATGTGCCGGGGATACGTACTCTAGCTCCCACCACACGTGCATCCCCCTCCCCCTGCAGGCGGCAGCATCAAATTCAATTTATACCCAAAAAATTCAAGAACAGCGCAAAAAGCACTAATCGACGCTACGGTATCCACCCTGTCTCGGAACGAGCGGGAACAAACCAAACGGCGACTAGTAAAACAGCGCGAGTGACAACTGCATGCGAAAGCATCGCCAGACCCAACACGAAACAGAATGCAGGGGAAAAAAAAAAAAAAGCCAGAAAGTGAAGTAGGGGCGTGTGGTACAGTGCGAGTAGCAGTAGTGGTTACGAGGCAGGTCCAACGCCAGTTCCATTCAAGCCATCCATCCATCCAACAGGCAAGCACAGCCAAAAAAAAAAGAAAAAGTAGCTTCCCATGGCACCTAGTCGTCCCGCTGCTGCAGCGGCATGTCGGGAATGATCACGTGCATCGGGCGCATGTGCCCAAAGCTCGCCTGGTGTCGCAGGCCTTGCAGCGACTCGAGCGTCGTGCGCGAGGCATTCATCTGCGCGCAGAGCGGGTCGTGGGTGGGGGCTTCCGGCGAGCCGCCGAACAGGGTGGACACCGGCGACGCGGTCGCAGGCATCGGCGTGTCCACGAGATCGGCGTCAACGAGCCGTGGGACGGGCTTGCGACGGCCGCTGGCGCCCGCGGTGGTCCGCTCGAGCGCGATGGCCTCGCCGCCGCTGCACGATGCGCGGTGCTGCCGCCGTATGCTCTCGGATGACGCAGTGCTTCGGTGCAGCTTGTGCGTGCGGTCGGCGCCCGATGGCGATTCGGGGTGTGGCGTGAACACGATCGAGGAGCCTGACGAGCGCCGGCCCGTAGGCACCACACGCTCCGTGGGGACATAAGCCGGCAAGGGGGTAGCCGTGATCATTTTCTCGCCGAGCGCCCTGTCGACATCATATGTGGAGCCGAGCGGGGATGGCGCAAAGCTGCTGTTGTGGCGAGACCACGCCTGAGAGCGGAAGCTGGCGCCGTCCTTCGTGAGGCCGATGTCGCTCTCGTTGTCGTGCCGGACCTTCTTCGCCGCGTTCCCAGTCGTGTTCGACATCACGTTCCACCTGCCTCCCCCACTCGCCGGCCGCGTGTGTGTGCGGCTCGAGTGACGCCGGAAATACCAGAACACGAGCGCACCAACGACTGCGGCCAGGAAAGCCACGCCACCCACAACCCCTCCGGCAATAGCACCCGTGTGGGAAGCGCTGTGGGATGATGCAATCGCAGACCCCGAGGTGGAAGACACTCCCCCAGGCAGGCATGACGTGTTCTCTCCCTGAATGACAAAGAATGGAAGAGACCTGGTCGTGTAGCCGTCGGCGTCTCCTATCAACACGTACCGACCGCGCGGAACGTCCACCACCGGCCAAGTAAAGTTTTGCGCACGTAGTGCAACGCTATAGGAGATCATTTCTTGCATAGGCGGTGGCGAGGAAGATTCGCGTCTCATGAACCGAAAAGGTGTAGGAAGAGCGGCACGGGCCTGATTTGCGCCGCTGCTGCTGGAGGCTTCTGGGACGATGGAGGAGGAGACGTCGGAAACCGACTGATTGACACCGGCGTTTGTGATCGATATCGTCATGTTTATGTCGGGGACGGGGCTCCCAAGGAATTGCCATTGGACAATAGCCGGGTCGCATATGAACAGGTCATGGACAGCCGAGAAATCGAATGAGGGTGTCCCAGCTCTGGATGATGAGGATGAGCGAGGGGTGACCATGGTGCGTGGCTACGCTGTAGGAGAGGGGGAGGATCAGTTTATATTCGCGACGATAAGAACCTGAGCCCGAATTGTAAGGTCATGCCCAGACCTGTCGATGGACATGACGGCAGGGCCCCACAGCTACGCGCGAGTTTAGACAGCACACGGATAGCCAACGCTTGCGCCCGCGAAGCTGTGTCGAGCGCACGGCATGCCCTTTATCGCACGATATGGGCATGGGGGAGCAGGAAACAGCGAACCACCGAACACGGGGGCAGAAGCGCAGATAAAAAAAGGGAACAAACACGATCCGGTTGCTCACCTGAAAATAGCAGAGCTGGCGCTGGGCGATGGGGGTAATGGGGCGTATGTCCGCCTACCTGCGTCTGGCGTCCGATGGAGAACGAGCGGAGTGAGGGAAGACGGTGAGTGGAGAGACCCTGGCGAGGAGAAGGTCTTTCTTATGAGGAGGTTTGGCGATCAGGGCTCGCGAATGGTCCCTGTCACACCACAGGCCCCGGTCCCATGACCTAGGACAGGCGTCCCCGGGGTCCGTGCACTCCTCTCTTCTGCAAGCGAACACGCTCGTCCAGTCGCTTTTTCATCGCCCCTGTCCCCGCCAGCTGCGCCCAGAATGCAAATGCCGACTGGAAGCACATGCGCTCACGTTCCTCCGTCCACAAGCAGACGCTTCGCGCTGCGGCCTGCGGATTGCTTCCATCGCGCTGTCTGGGGGCCAGGCAATGCTATCTTTACTCCATCATGCCACTCGTTCGAAGTAGTCCAATAGTCAATTCAGAATCCACGACGAGCGGTACGCCCGTCGCCCGTTGGTGTCCTTATTCTCCTTCTGTGCACCACGAGCTATCGTGGCTCCCTATCTGTGTCAGTCCTTGCTTCTCCAACTCCCGTGATGCAGCTCGCTGACCTGTGCCTCTGTTAGCAGCATCACTTTCTGATCATCGATGTGATGTAGACGCCCTGGCCTGTGAGGCGCCCATTCTTTCGTTCTTGCAGCAGTGGGCATGCGGGGGGTGCAGACACGTAGTAGAGACGGACCGCGACGCCCTTCATTTCTCTGGCTTATATACCGATGTCGAGGGCGTTTCTGAGGCCTATCATCTGTCGCGAGGCATTGCCATCACCGCCAGTGACACCGACGTGGCGCTACCGCTTATTCATAGAACAGTGTTTCCCCCGATATTTCTGGGCGACGCCGCACTCGTCATACGCGTATTTCCACCCCGTTGCAGGTGATAGATCATCATTTATGGCTGTGGGCGCAAGGCTCCACAGCGCACGCCCCATGGGTTTGCTTTGGCAGCAGAGGGAATTGCCGCGGGGTTAATGACACCGCCTATGTGACAGCCTGGGTGTTGAGTGTGCTTGATGAACACGACATCTCAAACACGAGCGTCATCGTCGCACCAACGGACCCACATGCGCAACTTCAGGCTCATTGACATCCCACACAGGCGCACAGACTAATGCTCATGCGCTCCGCCTGCCTTCTCCGTGAACTCACTGACCGTGGTCTCGTTCCGGACCGGTCCATGTGGACTCTTTGTTTACCTACAGTCGGGGGTCTCCATTGACGTCGCAAATGAAGTGGCTCGTCCGTGACTTACACCGATCGGTTACGCACTAGGTTCGCTATCTTGTCGAGCTACCGCGATGTATGCTAACTCAAATTGGACCCTAGCGCCTCGAAGCAGCGTAGCCGACGTCTATCATTGACAGGCGAATCGCACGTAGGGCTCGCAGAGGGATCCATTGCTTGCAATGGCTATGGCTTCTGCCGACTCTGCCCTTCAAGTGGTAGTAGGCCTCTACTTTTGCGATTAGGTGGAACCAAGACCACTACCGCTAACATCATACCATAATCTTTTCTTATGACTCAAGTTAGCGCTCGAGTGGATTCGTAGACTAACGATCTTCTAAGGTGGTCTGATGCCGTAATGCCGATGTGATAACGTCATATCTCCCGGGAGCTCCTTCATATGTGAGGATGACGGGTCATAGCAAAAAAAAAGTTTAGCGAAGACTACAGCAGCGAGTGCTGCAGTATTGAAAGGCGGGGATGATCCGTGCCTGGAGGGGCTGTGGCTGAGTGGAAAAGACCAAAGCCGGGGGGGAATCGTTGTGGCGGGTGTTGTGCGGTAACGGGCCGGCTCATTCGGGTTTGACTCCGAGCGTCGACTTTCGGGAAAGGTTCTTCGCTGTTAGACACGTTCATCTCTGACCACCATATCGCCTATCACTAGCCCATCTTCCTTCTTCGACACCCCCCACATCCTTCCCTTAATTCTACGTCGCAGTAATGTCCGTGTCGCCTCCTGTACGTCGGCTTTCAACGGCGAGTTCGAGCAGCAAGCGTGAGGAAGATCTCATCAATGCGTACGAAGCAGAAGAGGAGCGGATAATCAACGTTCTCTCGCGAAAGCTTGAAAAGGCATGCCTCTGCTTCTCGCACCCCCGTTGCGGTCCGCTCACCGTCCTCCATCTCCACATGTTAATATTAGCTCCAAGAGGAAAAGATTGAGCTTGAGAACGTGCTCGAAGCAGAGTCCGAGTCTCATGTGAACAGGCTCTCGCGCGAGCTGTCTGCGCTTCGGCTAGCGCAACAGCAGAGTCAGAACAACCATGTGAATGGTGTCAACGGCACCAACGGCACCAACGGCAACGGCACACACACCACTGTTGTTCGTGCCCACAGTGCACCAGATCCACTCGCCCCTAGCTCAGAAGCGATGCTCGAAGCGATGCGTCGCGAAAACGAACAGTTGAGAAATCGGCTGGTTGCCACTGAGCGTGACTACATCCGAATATCGCGCCTTAATGAAATTTATAGGGAGGAGCTCATTGAGCACCGCCGAAGGGTGAGCCCCCACCTCCTTTCGACGTTTCGATTTGCCGTGCCAACCTATCTTCGTCAGCTTGGCTTTTCCGTCGACAATCTCATTGGCTTGTCTTCGATGCACGACCCGTACTCGCAACCCACCCACCGCCGGTCACTGTCGAATGCGTCCTCGCCCTCCACCTCTATCGTCCTTCCATCCCCGCTGTCCCGCCCATCGCACAGCGTGCCCATACCTCGCCCTCCATCCCAGATCCGCCGGCCGCTCAACCACGCCTCCGAATCCACCACCCCGCCCTCACACTCGCCCTCCTCCCCAGAATCACCCTATCTCTCACCGATGGTTTCCATCCACAACGCAAGCTACGTAAGCAACACGACGCAGATGACCACACCGCCCTCATCCGCCTCCCTTACCTCGCCACCCCTGACCGCACACCCTGTGCCCCTACGTGTGCCCCTCTCCTACCCACTCGTCCCGCCCCCATCGCTCTCCTCCTCCTTCGGCTCCCCGACCGTGTCGTTCTACGCGCACCCTGACGGCTCGCGGCGCGGCAGCTTCGACCGCCGCAGGACCGACAGCAGCAACCACTCACGCCGCGAGAGCGTCGAGCGCGGCGCACGCATCGCCGAGACGGGCCAGCTTATCCCCCGCAGCCGCGCGGACAGTGCGACGTCTTCCCCGACGGCGTCAACCGTGCGCAGTCACGCCCCGCAGGCGTAGTCGCGATCGCCCCGCCCACGCGCCCACGCGCCTCCTCCCTACCCAGCCCCAGTGATCCGCGTCTCATTTTCGTTTGTCTGCCAGACTTCCACGCGCCCTGTTTTCGTCTTTTCTTGGCAGCTGCTTCCCAGACCGTGCTGTGCCCGCGTAAGTGGTGCAGCAACCCAGTTGTAACTATTCGCTACGATACGGCCTAAACCCCCGAGGCTCGGCCGGCGCCCTTGTATGTATTACCCTCAAAAACGGTTTGCAACGTGTGCGGCGACGGCTGGGATATTATCGTGCAGGGTGCTAGTTTTATTAGGCTATTGGTAACGGTGTCGAAATATAATTGCGTTAGTACTACAGTACAGGGGAGCGTGTCGCACATCGGCCCGGATCCTTACTGTGTGGCCCGTGCATCGTGACCAGGCGTGAGTCACAACGTGACCGTTACAGTGACCGGAACGCAGCGGGAGCGCCCGAGCGCCCAGTCTCCTGTTCTTGGACAGCTGTATTTTCTTCAGTGTATTCACCGCACAAAAGACGCTGGTCGACAGGCGGATACCGAGCGCGCAGAGTAATCTAGGGAACTGGAACCTTCGAGACTCCGAGGCTTCGAGACTTCGAGGCCTTCGGGCAAGGCAGGCATGTGTTTCGGCTCGAGACGGTTTGTGTAACAGGCGGCCTAACAGTTTCTGCTGGCCATCATGGAGAGGCCATGCTGGTGAGTAAAGTGGTTGGGTTTCATCCTGAGCTTGGATGACTATGATTGTGGTGGATTCGGGAACAGCTTCATGCTGGTGCGCAGCCAAGGTCCGTGAATGTGAGACCGCCATGTTGGATTACAATGCGGCTATGTCTTGTGAAATGATCGTGTGTTTTTGGGCGTTCAATGTGCTGATCATCGTCCGTTTCGCGGTTCTGGCGGCTTGATCCGTGATCGATTACCTTGATGTCCCAACAGCGCACGAAATTGATTGGACGAAAATACTGTTTGATGGGGGACTGCTCCTGAGCTAATTGCTCTGGCTACCGTGAGTTGTATGCAGTGCCTCGCATCGATACTGCTCCTCCTGAGTGTGCTAAAATCGTGCTCTTCGACCCCAGGGTGGCTTTTCAGCGTGCGGTGACTTTTGACTGCGACCCAAATTTGGGAACAATGGGCTCAGGTGTAATTACCGTCCAGGGTGAGTCTGACAACTTCCGAATGCGTCTAACAATGGTTCATTTGGCGTCGGGGCGGTGCAAAGCCCGCATGTCGCCCCCCGCTCGTGACTCGCGTACGCTGCGGCGAATACGCCACCTGCCTAATGCGGAAGTGTCGGCGCCCCCGCCCCGCCGCCCATTGTCCGTCGGCGCTAGGGTGGCTTATCTCCATATTGGCGCGGAGCCGGGCATCTTGACTCATGGACGCGTGGGTAGTGGTATATAAACCACGGGTGTGACCGTCTCCCCACCATTGTTCCCTCCGCCTCAAGCCTACCCGTACATAACAAGAGTCTCTAAATTTGACGCCGCGTCCTGTGTGCACCCATTTGTGCGAACAATGTCCTATACCAATCCCTACGACCCAAGCCACTACGCAACTGCAATCTCTCCAACGACGCCCGACGCCAGCAGCAGCGCCAGCACGCCTATCGGCCTGCCGTGGGACTTTGACGTCGCTGCCAGCGCGGGCACGTGTGTCGTGCATCCTGAGTACACGTACCCCCCGCCACAGCCTGCGCAGGCGCCCGCAGTCATCCAGCTGCAAGAGGAGACGCGTGTGCTGCCGGATTTCGGCTACCGCGATCGCCCGAAGGGCAGGAGTCGGGGCAGGCTGCGCTGCGGGGCCTCTGCGGGAACTGGGGACGTGGCCCGTCCGGCAAGCGCGGGCAGTGTCACGGTTAACACGCGTCTGTCGCCGACGCTAGGGTCTGGAGAGCGTATGCATCCGTATCGCCGGCCCCATAGTGCTGAGGACGTGGGGAAGCGCGCGGCGGAAAACGTCGCGCACCGCGTGATTAATCATACCGATGTGAGAGTCCGTGCGACAGATGCTGTGAGCGGGGCGGCAGCGCGTAGCGGTGCTGTGCCTTCTGGAAGTGTCCTGACGCGTATGAGGTGCGTGGCCTCGTCGTTATCGTATTCATCCTCTTGCGTCCCGTTCTTTCTGGGTCAGCGTCACATCTGCATGTGTTGATTCGTGCAATGTGGCAGCCCGCCGCCGACGATACCCAGCCTCCCGACACTACCCAGTCTGCTGGCGCCACCACCATCGTCCTCGACGTCACAAGGTGCGGCTTTAGCGTCCTCCCAGCGACGTCTTCTGCACGAAGACGGAAAAGTGTATTCCATCCGCACCGACACAAGCTACAACTCCAGGACGAACACGATGACCGCGATGCTTGAGCTCCCCGGTGTGAAAGGCAGTGATCTGAACATCAGCCTCGCGACGTGCCCGCATACAAGACTGAGACAGATCACGGTGTCCGGCGCGACCGTGTCGTCGTTCTCTGAGCAGGCCCAAGACGTGAGAGACGGCCAGGCGCGCATCACGCGAGAACGCAAGCACGGCAAGTACACGCGCAGGCTAAATGTGCCGCCGGAGACCCAGGTATGCTTGGATGGCTTGCCGCTTTTATTTCGCACCGTATCGCTGAAGGGCACCTACAAGCCCCAACAAATATGCGCAGACTTGCAAGATGGGATCCTCACCCTGATTGTAACCTTGGATCCGCACTCTGACTTTCAAGATCCAGCCCCCATTCCGATCCGGTAGTGTGCATCAAGATGTATGTCGCTCTTTGTTTCGATATACGGTGCTCTTCCCGGTTTTCTTTGCTCAAGCTCCATATGATATCCCAATATCCATTCGTCCTTTTTTGGAACCAGTACTGTAGAGTCACTAATACCTATATATACCATCTTCTTGATTTCTTGTCCTGACAAAAGAGCTCGTCGAGTTCGATCGCTTGCCCTATAGCAGATGTATATGCTACAAAGTCATGTTGTGTCTTGCTTTCGAATGATGACTCGAATGGGCGTGTTCTTGCACCAACCGTCCTCCGTTCCAAAGATGTTCCTGCAAGCTTATGCAGAAGCTGTGCATTGTAGAGAGCACATCCCTTAGTTGCTTAATCATCACAGGGGTACAAACCCTGCATGTGTTCCATGTAGAACTGGGAAGTACCGCCGCCGTCGGTTTGCCCGTGACTACACCAAAGCAGCACTACGACGTAGCACCTCATCCCAGGCTAGAAGCCACTTTGACCGCATTGCTAAGCCAGGCGTGGGAAAGCACAGCAAGTCAAAAATAAGTACGTATTCG
>QLPM01003205.1:0-13669 GCA_003314695.1 Albatrellus sp. MG142
CGCTGTCCCGGTGTAATTTTGAGGAGGTCCACCGTCCTCTCATACGTGGAAAAAGAGCGATGAGCTTGAGCATATAAGAACAGCGTAGATGGGGACTGACCTGGTCTCCCAGCCTCTATCCCCCAACCACTTGAACAAACGAAGATCCTTGGATTATCTTATGGCTTGCTCTCAAACACAGTCCCCATCGTTGAGGCCCGTCGGATCCATCGCAGATGATCCCTCCCTCCCTTTAATTATCCTCGCAGCAATGGCCGGTGGAGACCGTCAAGGGGTTTCCAGTCCCTCCTGGGATCTCCGCGGGACACCCTCTCTCAGAGCATCCACGAGCACGGCAACCACACGGTATGCGGTGGCGACTCTTCCCGTCGGAACGAGGAAGAAGGACATGAATATCGTGCTGGTCACGAACAAGGCCACGGGCTTGCCGCAGATACTGGTGTATGGCATAAATTCCTCTTATCAGCGGGTGCACCTGCTAGGCGGCAGCGCAGAGAGGCACCTGTCATCGCAATATTTTGCGACAACTCTACCTCTGGAAGCTGGAACGGAGGTGAGTCTTGTATGCCAAAGTGCATATATATCTCGTGTTCAAGGCGTGCCGCTCCTTCCACCAGATCGTTAATATCACATCTGACATTAAAAATGACGTCCTCACGTTGAAAATCGATTGCGCCGGCGGAACCGACGCCTAAGCGACTTCCCTGGATAAGGGCCCATCAGTAGAGTCTACGAACGCAAAGTTCGACTAGAATGCCAGCCTCCATCACACATATCTCTCCATCATATCGTAAACTTCGAAAACCTTATGAGGTTTACACCACACATCGTTCCTCGCCATACCCTTATTTTCTGCATATTTTGATTAGTGGACGATGGTTCGCGCTTCTAGTAGAATTTTACTCGCAAGTGGACTTGGATACTAGCGTCTGGAATTACTAATTTGAGAGCCAATCAGTTTTCGTCGGGTGGATGATAACGCTTGAAGTGTCTCCCCGTCGCATTGGTACACTGCGATGGCGACGTGTTGCCTTGATACAGGAATCAACTTAGGGCTGTGGGGATACCTTTCACCCATACTAGGTTCGCGGGACAATGTCGTTCTGGAACCTTGTCGGGGTTGAATGTAGGGTCCCATCGCTGCCGAGGAAATGGGCTCCGCCGTGACGTGAATTACGGGAGATCTTCCTTTCACATCTGCTAGGCGATGTAGATTGTTTCAGGCGACAATGTGAAAAGGGTGACAAAGGAAATTAACTGCATCATCTGACCGACCGGTTCTCCGCAATATGACTTAAGTCCCTCAAACCACGCGTACTCATGAAGCGTCTTCGTCCTTCCCCAATTATACGACAAGCATACAACCAGGATCTGAGGTGGTACTCGAAATGAACTCCTGTTCACGAGTAACAGCATCTCTCGGTCGTCAGTCGCATCAGGCCGCTGCCCGAAAAACGGCCGCGGAGAGCGAACTTCTGGTTGCCTTTCCCGCACTTCACCATTCTTGACGATAAGATTTGTGCTGCGGACACGTTTGTTCATTGTCCCCAGCCGATTTCAATAACGTGAGGGTCGAGCTTAAAGGCGGTATGCTCGCGCCGAGAAGCGGGGCTCATCCAAGTCCCAGATACATTAGTACTTTATGGAGAGGCGCCATGTAAGGTAAAGAGTCTGGATACGCGCTTGTCAAAGTCAAGACTCGGAGCTGGTTGTGCACATAGATGATGGACGGACAGGCAGAGTGTGATACAATATAGTTGTACCGGAAGATTTCTCGATTGCCTGCTAGTTTATGTTGAGGCAGGGGGGGAGTCTCCGAATAAATTTAAACTTGAGCTGACCAGCAGCCTGAGAGGAGTAAAATGCCGATGATATAAATTATAATGCATGATGGGGACGCGAGGATGGAAATGGCGCCATGACCATAACCACGATAGAAGAAGCTAAGAACAAGGCCATAGGATGTTGCTATGATGCATCCGCAATATTCTGGACGGTACACTCACTGGCAATGCCAGTGGGATCCCTGAGTTGGTGACTGATATGCGATAAAATAATGCCGACTCCAGACCCACGGATATACCGAGGTATTGCTTAAGTCAGACATTGCCTTTTTTGCGTTGTTTATACACACACCACTTCAGATGTTTTGCCATACATAGCTCTGATTCCATCATTATATTTCCCCGTCTCATGTACACCTTGTTACAGCCTCCGTTTCATGGTCACCAAATGCACCTTGCATTACGGTGACCGTCGTAAGCTACTGAAGATACCAGCGACCCTGCACCATGCTGCACCTGTCACCAGTGATCAGATGCCGAAACGGCTGAAAAAGGAGTAGAAAGTACGAGAGAGACAATAGCTTACTGTGGGGCCACGCGTGCTTTCGTGTCTCATGTATTCGGCGTCCATTCGCATAGAAGTCTCCTACAAGGGGGACAATGTCCTCTAAAGTCGCGGCAGAAAACAGTCGGGTTGGAAGGGGACTATCCGGCCTATGAGAGGCCTGCCGCAGTGTACGTATAAAAAGGTGTTCAAGTGCAGTGATACACGCAGGTACCACTACACTCACCTCTTCCCCGCAGTCAAGCCAATACCAAAATATCGATACCATAAAACTTTCCACCCTAACAACCACTGCAAGGTCATGGACGACTTCGTTCAAGACGTGCAAGTGATCCCAGCCGCTGGAGTCCCCCAGCAGCCTACAACCCAAGTATTCGTGCCCCGTGCCGACGTTTTTCAAGATGGACAATCGAACATGATCACCATCGTGCTCGAGGTGCCAGGAGCGACTAGGGACCATCTACGAGTGGTCCTGGGCACGGACGCGCGCACAAATATCTATTGTCTCTCGATCGTGGGGTTGACGCGTCCGTCCTTCACTATAAACGACCCATTGCTGCAGAACCAAAGCGTCTCCAAGGAGAGACAGTGGGGAGCGTTTGTTAGACGCTTTGAGGTGCCTAGAGGAACTCAGGTGGGTGGGCTTGGGCAGAGCTGCAAGTAATCCATGTGATGCTGAACCCTTGACAGATGAGACATATTACCTGCACCCTTGCAGACGGTCTGCTCGCTCTGGTTGTCGACACAAGCGTATACCACGACCTCCAGCCAGTTCCTATCCGGGACGGTTAGGGCTAGAATTTCGAATGTGGTGAGTTGTTTGGGAGAGAAATGCACGTTGAAGGCTGGTAAGAAGGGGAGCTAGCTGCATAATCATCGCACTAATTCTTGTTACAGATTGGTCCCCCAACCACGTTTGTACTATGTACCTATCTTCGCTCCCTGATCATTCAAGAAGCATACAGCCAGACTCTGGGGTGGTACTCCGAATGAGAGATCAACTGCTTCCTGACATCGCGTATGATATCATTGCAGACGCAACTTGGGGGAACGTCGCATTAGACGGCTACCCAAAGAAAAAAAAAACGGCTTCAGAATGAGTGACGAGCGAACTTAGGGTTTCCCTTCACGCACCTTCAGAGTTTTATAGTTCTCAGAAGCAGAACAAGGCGCATGCAGCATAAAGACACGTGCCGCTGACAAGTTTGACCATAGTTCCTAATAACTAAATCAAGGACAAATCAATGACCCGAGGGTCGAACTTGTGCCTATGCCGAGACTTTGAAACGTTGCAGCGCGCCGTGCCAGTGTCCTCACTGTACTATCTACTTTAAGTTTTCGCAAGTGAAGAGTCTAGATGCATGCTCGCAAATGTCGAAGAGCTGGTTGTGCGAGTAGATAGACAGAGCGTATGTGGACAAGGTTGATGACCATTATACTTCAAACAAACCTGAGCGGAGCATGAAGGGAGTCAAATAGCGATGATGTAAAATATAAGGCATGGTGGGATGACACCATAGATCATAGAACAAGGCCACGGTGTAGTTGCTGTAGCAATTCCGAACGCATGTGAGAATCTTCCTGTCTATTACTCAGGAGAGACGGCATAGAATTAGGACAACGCATGTCCTTTCTTCCCTTCCCCAATGTAAAAGCTAGTGCAAAAGATAAGTTATTAGGTATAATCACACTTGATGTGGCAGTGTGCTGGTTGTCCATGGATCTAACCGTTCCTCGGTGATTCATTCATCGCTCTTAGCTGATGCTTGACAACTGCATCCAGAGATGATCTGCGCGATGATGCACTAGTCAGTCGGCGCGCGCAGTCGAGAGTCGCACATCCTCATAATAAACTGTATGGAGAATCGGAAATGTCTCAATACCCTTTCATCTCATTCGACTACTAGAAACGCACTGCAGTGCATACAAGAGACTAGGCACGCAGGCGCAATCAACGCGGCACGTCCTGCGGACACTTTCCTGCCATCTAAAATAACCATGGTCCGACTGCAGGACCGCGAGGCAGGTATATTAACGATTGCCCGCGGTGAGAAGGTGAACAGATAGTCACGCACCTCTTCCCTTGGGGCCCTCCGGCATGACTTGCAAACAACTCTGGTGGATTAGGTTCAGCGCTTTGACGGCATCGCGGCCGTCTAGGACACACGATATATTGATCTCGTTCGCGCCTTGGCTGATCATTTCGATATTGACGTTCCCCTGCGCCAGAGTGGTGAACATGCGTCCGGCGATGCCCACGAGATTGCGCATCTGTTTCCCCACAAGCGAGAGGATCGCCATGTCGCGGTGCACAGAAACCTGGGGGAACGGTTATGATGAGCTCGAGTGGTCACTGCGACGCGGCGAGGACACGACACACCGTGCCTATCTTTTCGAGCTCACGCACCACGCGCTGGAGCAGCTTTTTATCGAGTACGTCTTCGATGGCCATGCTGACGTACACTTCGCTCGTGCTGATCAAGTCGACGACAACCCCGAAGCGGTCCAATGCACCGAAGATACCTGCAAGGAACCCATGCGACACGCTCTTGCGATTCGAGCACACGTTGAGCACGACAATGTGCTCCTTGATTGTCACCGCCGTGGGCGACTTGCGTCGTCTCGGCGGCGACAATTCGAGCGCGTTGAGTGCTGGCAAGATCCCCAGCGCCGCGTCAGAGTCTGCACTATCTGACCCATCCAGAGACGACGCGTATGGCCCCAATATGTCAATATCCGCGTCTGGATGGATGACCGTGCCTCCGCCTCTGGGGTTCTCGACATTTTTGATGCGTATGGGTATCTTTTTGCGAATGACCTGCTCCATAGTGAACGGATGGACGACCTCACTGCCATAGTACGTCAACTCGGCAGCCTCTTCGGGCGAGATGATGGGGATCAGGCGGGCGGTGGGGACCTTGCGGGGATCAGCTGTGAAGATCCCGTCTACTTCTTTCCAGATCTGCAACTCTGAGGCACCTAGACCGGCTGCGAGGAGTGCCGCAGCCAGGTCTGTATATCCACGGCCGACCTGCCGGAGCAGTGAGCCAGGAACCGGCCCGAAGAAGCCTATCAGCCGCTGTTAGATGCCAAGCAAAGGAGAATTGCGCGCAGCGTACCAGTCACGACAGGCACGCGCGGAGCGCACTGTTTGATGCGCTCTGCAAACGCTGCACTGGCTGAATCGTAGAAGCTCTGCCCGAGCGAGCCGTCGACGTCGTCGTGGGGAGGTATGACATTTTCTAGGGACACGTACTCCGCATCGATGCCCTGGTGAGCGTCAGGACCGCCGTACACTCACGCAAGCGCAAGTCCTGGTACGTACCCGGTCGCACAGTGCCGCAGCAACGATTTTGCATCCGAGCTTCTCACCGAACCCAACAATGCTGTCCCTTGAGCGCGCAGAGATTTCGTCGATGATCTGCACCCGAAAATACGCCATCACAACTGTCAGGGCTATCGCGATGCATGAGATAGCGCTACGAACCTGCGTCGCGTACAGGAATCCTCGCAAGCTCTCGCAATCATGCTCGATCTCTGCCTCTAGCTCCTTGAGCAACCGGGGGTTGCGTACTGCCGCCCGTGCTGCCGTAAGGTGTTCTGATCGAATCATGTCCACAGTGGCACTAAATGGCTGCTCATGTTGATGCTGTTGTTGCGGGCAGGCAAGCGGTGTCAATGGTGAGAACACGAACGACCCAAAGACCGACCCTGGCGCTGACAGAGGAGTAGTCGTTCCTGGGGACAGCGGCGGTGTCGGGCCAGCGGAACTCGAGGGCGGTCGTTGCAAGGCTTCGGATGCGGCGCGCAGAAGCAAGTTGGTCGTGCCCATCGCCTTGGTGGAGCCCGAACGCGCTGAACAAACGATGGCAACCTTGTGCAGATCAAGGTAGTCGCTGCTTGTAGATCAGAACGACGAACGAGAATGCCTGGTCAGGTAGGTAGGCGCACGGTACAATCTCCTCTGCGATTCTCGCAGCAAACTTCCCCACACTCGTTCCACCATATTTCTGTACAAGCCACTGTGCAGCCGGGTCCACGGAGCTCTGATGCAAATTTGGCGGTGTGTGCGGAGGCGGCGGTGACGGTGCAGAGGACGATGAGAGTGGGGATGAGGTGGGGGACGGGGACGAGGGCGTCGATCCTGACATTGGAGATCGTTTGCGATTCAAGCGGCTTATCTTCTAGTTGAAAAAAATGTCACCGATCTACGTAATGTACGTCAGGAAATGTGCTGTAAGTGTAAACGCTGCACTTGCCTTCCACTGGTGGCAGCCCCTCAAGTCAATTTATACACTGCTCCTCAGGACGATCGGCGCCAAGTGTGCAGGTGATTCAGGTGGTCTCTAGGAACACCTAACCGATGTGCCTTGACCAGGTAAGGGATATACAGCGGGTGTAGCATGACTCGTTTGACCGCCTGGAGTATTATAATAATGCCAGTGGCAATTTATTTGACTCGTGATGTTCGCGGGACTCCGGAGCGACCGTGGTTCGCCGCTCGATTACCATTTATGGAATCCCGATGGTCCGTCATCCCGAGAGGTGGACTCGTTGTGCGCGTCACGTCAGCGCCGTCGTGTCTGCACTGTACAGTACTGTCAATAGTGAAGTGTGCAGTTGAAGCATAACGTACGGAGGCGCACACTATTGTCAGACGTAACAGTGTGCACGTACGCATGGCCCAGGCAGGATTCAAGAGGCGCCGCACTGCGACGTCAGAACGACTGCCTTCTGCTAAGGTAACTGGGGCAGGTACGGAGACTACTGTCGTCAGGTGCGGTGGGCACGTACTGAGGACGCGCCGTTGCAGCGTGCGCTGGTGATGGAGGTGGACGAAGGTGTTGGGTGGTGCTCTCCACGCTGCCCTCGTGCACGTAAAAGGGCAGCTATTATAAGATGTCAAGGCTAAACACTGAGCAGCACGATGACTGACACGTGTCCACAGCATTCTGCCCAGTGGATCGAAGAGAGCTCAAAGGCTGCATTTAGAAAAGGCAACTCGCTAAACATGACGCTTGGGGTTCGTTGCCCTTCGACCGTAGCTATCACCGCATATCCCTTCGTCGACTCCTCACGGGTCCTCAGCAGAAGGCGTCCTTTGATAAGGGTGCGCAGTCACCCTCTTCGAATCCACTGCTCTATTTCAGCATCAATGCTACTGGAGATGATTCAATGGCTCGGAACATGCGGCCTGCATGCCCCATTCTTCTGGCCATGGCTCTGGCCAGTCATGATCAGGTCCCGATATGAGGTATGTGACGTACCCAACGGGGTGCTCAGCGTCTCTCCAACCGCTCAGCGTCCCTACAACTACTTAAAGGGCCAAGGGCTTGGACCACTGGCACGTCTGCACTTCATTCGTCAACCATGCTCTCATCCCGCGGCTCTGGAGCGCATTCCAAAGGCGCCGCCGCACCTATTTCCGCAGAAAATGCTCTGGAATACATAGACACGAACTGGTACCGTGGAGTCTCGAAGAGAGCAAGATGGATGGATCTACTTGGCGATTACGCCGGAAGCGAGAGGTTTGTCATCGATGGTGTGTTTTATGTTCGATTGTTCGATTGGAAAGTGTTGTTTGATCGCAGCTTCTACAGGCGAAAGTCTGCTCCAGTATATCCTTGATGATCCCCTGCTAGGAATCGGGCGGGAGAGTGGCGAGTTTTTCTTGCATAGCATGTGTGTAGAACGAGAAATCTTAACCACTGGCCTTCGTCAGACTCGAGCTTCCAGATAGTCCACGCGTTGTACTCTTTGGAAAAGTTTCTACAAGAAATGATCCAGAGAAACGCCGTGTTCGACATCGTCTTTTTTGAAGGTTCGCCCAATATATAGATGTTTTCCAGCTGCTGATCAAAGCTTTATTATCCTGGAAAAAACTTGTTTCGTCCAGAAAACCGGCATCTCACACTACGCGCCGGCATACATGGAGTAATTTCGTCATCTCGTGCTCTCGCTCGAAGATACATTTTCAGCCATATCGTCAGGATCTCGGCATCCTTGGAAACCATGGTCCACACCTTTCATGGTATTAGGGATCCGGCATGGAAAGTGTACAACCTAAAAACTCGGGTAACCATCCCCACGCTCTTCATCTATGTATGCGTTGACTTGGGTCACAGCCGATGTTCGTCATGCTCAATGACGGAGGGAATTTGGCCGAGCAAAGCTCAGAGCACGCAGCCGAAATGCTTCTTTTCCAGCGTGTATTCATACACGATCTTCTTTCGAACGGTATCGCCGTCACGCTATTAAAAGGCTCTGAGTTTAAGGATTCAAAGGTTGTTTAGCGACGCGTCACAATCTTCTATGCGGTATGCTAACGTCAGGTATCCAGATCTTTTCATTCGTCATAGAGCAAAACTTCAATTCAAAAGCGAGGGATCGACTTAAACAGTCCTTGTGGCG
This sequence comes from Albatrellus sp. MG142, assembly GCA_003314695.1. NCBI lineage: Eukaryota > Fungi > Basidiomycota > Agaricomycetes > Russulales > Albatrellaceae > Albatrellus > Albatrellus sp. MG142. The sequence continues at coordinate 8,761 of QLPM01003205.1, forward strand.
AGCAGCAGATCAGGTATCCCGTACTCTAGAAGAGGCAGAAGCTCGACTCTGGGGCGGCACTGCTCCCATATTAAATATCCCATCAATGCCAACAAAAGGCGTGGACGATATACTCTCTAAGTTGGCCTCTATGCTTCTTTCTGGCCCGCATGTGGCCCACATGCAAGATGCCCCTTTTACGGAACTCATATATATTTTTGTTTTGCACTGCTTTATGCTCACTACACTCTCTGTCCAAGAGAGATCCAGGCCTGTAGTCGCCTTGCACCCTAGGCTAGAGGAGTTCATCGCCAATTCTTTCTTCCCTGAGGTTCATCGGGTCCTCAACGCGCTTATGTCGCAGTACGATGTCATCATCGACATTGATGGGCATCTATTTATGGCCATCGTCCGTTTCATTTCGTCTCACGAAGTTGCCTCCTGCCGCGACTACACTGGGGATGCCATTTATGCCCGTTTGACCGCTGCTTGGCCTAGTAAAGCCCCGCGACTAGACTTTGTTAAGCTTGTACACGAGTTCCCTCCCCCTATGGGTTCGAATGACACATCTATCACCACAATGACGTCCTGTGCTTTACTCCCGTTCCACAACGAGGTCATCGATTCTGAACTTGCTGAAGTTCGCGTCGTCATCGCAGAACAGTGCGATTCTCCAGCTCCGGCTCGACAAGAATTCAGTCAAGGCATCTTTGTCTCAGACTCAAAGCACTGGCATAACCGTCGCGCTCTGTTGCCCAAGCACCTTGGCGGGGAAGATCCCAAACCTGCAGACGAATGGCTCCGCAAGAAACGGCTGCGCAACGAACAGTTCTTCACGAGGGCTCTGCAACGCCTGGCTGCCACTCTGACTGGTGCGTCTGGTGCCATCCTGGTGCGAATGATAATACCCCCGGTTAGCCAAGGACAGGTCATCGCAAGGAATGCAGTACGTCGTCACGCTCTCATACTCTCTGCTTCGTTGCGTTAGGGCTCACGTGTCGAGTCTCGTCATAAAAGAAAAAGCCAGCATATAATCCGGCTAAGAAAGGGAAGGTCACGATCTCATCTGCTGAGAGGATCAAACAGAAGATCCTCGACGAGAAGAAGGCGAAAGAGGAGGCGTCCTCTCAATCATGGTGGCAAGAGCATCTCATTACAATGTCCAAGATGGCGACTATCGCGGAACAAAGAACCCATCTGCAGGCTCTGTTTCGTAATAAGAGAAGCGACGCGGGCTGGCTTGCTGTCGAGATGAAGCTGTTTCTGCTTAATCTGGACATCCATGAGTGGATTGCAGATCCTCATCACGACGAGCCTGGTGTTCGGGACAGATATAGCGTCTCGGTCATGTACACTGCGAAGCGGCTCTATGACAGTGTTGGCCTGACTCCTGCTGCCCTGGACGTCTTAGATTCTATTCTGCTGTGCCTCGGGTTCTCGACATATGTCCCGGCTCTCAATGCTGGTGCCAAGGACCGGATGGACCCCTCCGACCGACCGCTTTCATTCAAGTTCGTGAAGCTTTTGCGCTCGAAAACCAAGAGCCCCGCACACAGCTTCATGCACATCTCTGAACATCCCGCCGTATGGCAACTCCGGCTATTTGGCGATTATATGGACAGGAGTATGGGCAGCATGCCCGACCCCCGCGTGTCATTTGAGCCAGACGCGTGGCAGCGCGACGTCCTTGATTGTCTTGATATGGCCAACTGTTCTGCTCTTGTCGTCGGTATGAATCTTCCTATTGCAAGGCGCATTCTTCATTCTGACCTATATGACTAGCGCCGACTAGTGCAGGAAAGACTTTTATCTCGTTTTATGCGATGGAGAAAATTTTGAGGGACTCGGACGACGGTATCCTGGTTTATGTCGCGCCGACGAAGGCCTTGGTGAACCAGGTTGCCGCTGAAGTCTATGCACGGTTTAGCAAGGATATGAAGAGCGGTGGGTCTGCTGCATGCACAACTGATTGAATAGGCGTTTGATATCATCGTCTTCAGGGACAATATGGGCAATCCATACAAGAGACTATCGCATCCATGACCCCCAGAAATGCCAGATTTTGGTCACGGTCCCGGAAATGCTGGCGATCATGCTACTGTCCCCTCCATTGGCACGCTTGTGGACGCCGCGTGTCAAAAGGTAAGCCAACGATCTCATGAATATGTTTGATGCTTATTTCGTCAAAGAATCATCCTCGATGAAATACATTCAATAGGTCAGCATGAAGGCGGTACTGTCTGGGAGCAGATCATTCTGCTGGCACCCTGTCCGATCATGTTCGTCATGGATATCTCCCTGATATGAACCACTACGAGGCCTTGACTGTATCATTTGTAGAGGCCTTTCTGCAACGGTTGGAGAACCCGAATCGTTCAATGCCTGGCTCCAGCAGGTCCAGGACGCGAAGGGGTTTGGACACAGATTCATTCATCACCCCCATCGTTACTCGCACCTCCGGAAGTTTGCATACTTCCCTCAACTAATAGCGCAAGACAAGTCGTTCGAAGGACTGGACACGTATGAGCAAGGTGCTATAATGAGATTTATCCACCCCTTGTCTGCCTTGGCATTTGGGGCGGCGTCGCTGCCGTCGGATCTATCTCTGGAGGCCCCAGACACGCTTACTCTATACACTGCGCTTGTGGCTAACAACAAACAGGTGGGCGCCGATCTCCATGATCTCGACCCGACGCGCTTTTTCTCGCAAACGGAGATGGTGAGGCAGCAAGACGTGGTCGAGTATGAGAAGGCGTTAAAGGACGCCATCATGCCGTGGATCACGTCGTCTGATGTCCTTGACGCTGAGTCTCCACTCGCGATGATTGTCGGGAGGCTTCAGGACCCTGTAATCGCGAAGACGGATGCGGTGACGTTGAATACACCTCCGGGTGACACGAAGCTCATGGATGGTCTCATACATTTGCTCTCAGATCTGCATGCCCAGAATAACATGGTGAGCATAGAACGCTTGTACCTCTCTGCCTATTTACTCAACACTTTTCTCCTCGAAGCCTGCGCTCCTTTTCAACTTTGACCGCAAGGAGTGCGAGAACATGGCGAAACACCTCTGCAACGTACTCAAGACTAAGGAGGATGAATGGCGGGAGGACAGCGCAGAGTGGAACCGCAAGATACGGCAGTGGACGGCCTGGAAATCGCGGCAGAAAGACCGCGAGCGACTCGTTGAACGACAGAGCCGCCAGAAGAAAGACGCGGACAGTCCGGAGGCAGCGCAAATGCATGACCATTCCTGGGAGAGCTCATTTGACCCAGATGACCCATCCCCTGAATTTTCCTTTGCCGGGGGTGCCGCGACATACTCAAAGGAAGAGCTCGAGGACGATATCAAGGAGTTGCGCCGCCGGAAGTCTCTGCCGAACTGGGCCTACAAGGCATTATGGAGGGGAATCGGCGTCCATCATAGTGGTATGAACAGACACTATAGGAACGTAGTCGAACGGTATGTCTGCTATTCCGATTATGCTGAACTTGGGCCACTGACCTCTTCATAGCTTGTTCCGCGTCGGCTTTCTGCGAGTCGTTATTGCAACGGGTAAGTGGGAACACCGACTCAAAAGTCATTCTCATTGTCTGAGACGATGCGTCACAGGAACTTTGGCACTTGGCATTAATGCCCCCACGAGGACCACCGTATTCTGTGGGGACTCGCCCTTCCTCACTGCGCTCATGGTGCGTACGACTGAGTTTAAAATGATACTATATTCTCTCTAACAAACCCGGGCACGCAGTACCGACAATGCGCCGGACGAGCAGGTCGTCGTGGCTTCGACTTGTCAGGGCGGGTCGTCTTCTACGGCCTTCCGATGGACCGAATCCATCGGCTCATTCTATCGCGCTTGCCGCGCCTTGCTGGATCGTTCCCGCTTTCGCCCACCCTCTCCCTGCGCCTGCTCAGCCTTCTGAGTGGGTCGGACCAGGCGCCGTACGCAGTGAAAGCAATCAGGGACCTCTTGCACCTGCCGCAGGTCAGCTTCGGCTCCGACATCGGCCGGGCCCAGATGCTGCACCACGTCCGCTTCAGCATCGAGTACCTGCGCCGCATCCGGCTGCTCGACAACAATGGCCGCCCGATGAACCTGTTCACGCTCGCGGCGCACCTGTACCACACCGAGCCGAGCAACCTCGCGCTTGTGGTGCTGCTGCAAAGCGGCGTGATTCATGAGATTTGCAACCAGGCGAGCGACTTGCAGGCACGGCGCGGGCTCATGGTGCTGTTGTGCCACCTGTTCGGACGCAGATACCTGCCTGAGGTGTATACGACGCCGCAGAACGTGCGAGAGCTCGTGCGGAAGAGCCCGTCGATCGTCGTGCTCCCGCCTCTGCAGAAATCTGCGCAGGACGTGCTGCTGAAGCATCACAAGGAGGTTCTCGACATCTACGCCGCATACGCATTCACGTATGCCTCGCAGTATCGCGAGCAGCTCAGGGTGGAAGATCGATTGCCGCTCAGCGGCACGACGTTCGGCTCGCGGGACGAGGACGGCTGCAAGGACGGGCAAGAGCCGCCGCTGCTTTATCAGTACCTGCGGGAGACGGCCATCAGGACCGTCGTGCGCTCGCCGTTCGTCGCGAACTCGGGGCATGGCGACGTGTTCCACAGCGTCGAGGAGCTCACGCGCACGGTGCGTCGAGGGATCCACCTCAACGAGCACGCGACGCCGTCGCTCGAGCGCATCACCGCGTCCGCGTCCGGCGCCGGCACGCCCGAGCGCCTCGCGCTCAACGCGTACCTGCTCGACTTTTACACGCACGGACAGACGGCCGCGCTCAACACTGCGAACGGCATCCGCCCGGGCGACGTGTGGTACGTGCTGCAGGACTTCCACCTGACGCTCACGGGCGTCCGGGGAGACATCCAGAATCTGCTCGTGAAGACCGCAGAGCACGCTGAGGATTCTGACAGTGA
>QLPM01003217.1:0-11258 GCA_003314695.1 Albatrellus sp. MG142
GTGCATCTAAACTTGGCCTCAGGTGGTCCCGGAGGTGTCATCGCAAGCCGATTGTCGGGGAATGATACAATTAATGTCTCGCTCATTGAAGCTGGTCCTAGGAGCGCTCTCTATGCGTACACAAAGTCACTGGCTCTATATTATTCACATAGCAACGAGAGGTTTGAGGCAGTAATTGTTCCGTTCCTTGCCCCAATTCTGTCTCCAAATACAGCCCCCGATTGGAACTATACTACCGAACCGCAGACGGGGTTGGATAATCGCGCTATCACCTATACTCGAGGGCGGCTGCTCGGGGGATCCTCTTCCATAAGTGAGCACATCGCGTATATGGCCCCATTGGAAAGGTGATGCAGAAGCGCTGTAGATTATACGGTCTGGACTCGGGCGCGAAAGACGACTACGACCGCATTGCGAGGGTGTCTGGGGATCCTGGGTGGTCTTGGGATGCGCTGTTGCCTTACATGAAAAAGGTATGCAGGCTTGCGTGTTGTCGTAAGATAGACACACATTAGTTTTTTGCAGTTGGAACAGTTAGTACCTCCCGCCGACTGCCACAACACTTCAGCGCAAGTTGATCCCTCAGGACATGGATATCATGGACCACTGAGCATAGCGTCGCGGGACTCCTCCCGAATATCGATTCTAGATGGGCTAATGTTACGCAACAGCTCAGCTCGGAATTTCCCTTCAATCTGGACATGAACTCGGGGATCACTCTTGGAATGGGTAGGCAAGGGCGATTGTTATACTGTGGGTGATATCAGCTGACTTGTATTCCTTGTCAGGTTGAACACAAACTTCCGTAAGGAATGGATCACGAGCCAGCGCAGCGACGGCTTATATCCAACCTGCTCTAAACCGACCTAACTTCGACATCCTCATCAATACCTAAGTGACGAAGCTATGCCCGACGAGATACGACCATGGCGTTCCTGTTTTTAACGGAGTGGAATTCGCTCAATCGTCAGACGGTCAGTGTATCTACATCGTATCTATATGGGATTGTCATCGATTTGCATCCAAGCAGGGCCTCGCTTTACCATCTTTGCATCTCGTGAGGTCACACTCTCCGCCGGAGCCGTTGCAACGCCACAGATCCTGCTCCTCTCTGGTGTTGGCGATAAGTCCCAGCTAACAAAGCTCCATATCAAGAGTATGTGGACCTTCCGGATGTTGGCCATAATCTTCAGGATCACGTTTTACTCCTGAATGTATGGGGTGTCAATTTGAACTTCACTTTCGATGATATCGCGCGCAACGCAACCTTGTCAAACGTGCTTTTGGGAAGAGTGGAATATGAGTCCCAAAGGGCAGTTTGCTACTGTAGCTAACAACCACCTTGGCTGGCTTCGTTTCCCTCAAAATACATCTATCGTCCAAAGTTTTGAGGACCCCAGTGCAGGCCCAATCTCATCCCACTACGAGTTTATCTTATATTAGCATTGTGTCAAAAATATATCAATAATAGCTCTCCAGAATGACTTCAACTCTGGTATTGAAGCAGCCCCCACGGAAGGTCATTATCCGACGATAATGACTAGCATTGTTTCGTCTGCAGCTCGTACGTAGCTGGCTTCCTCATTCACTAACCTTGTTTTGAACGTCCAACAACTCACAGGCGGAAACATCAGCCTTGCCTCATCCGATCCATTTGCATTACCCGTCGTCGACCCAGCTCTGTTAGGCTGACTTCGACATATTCACTATACGAGAGGTAGTCAAAGCTGCACAACGGTTTATCGCTGCGTCTGCGCGGAAGGACTACGTGATCGCACCCTTTGGAGATTTTGTGAACGCGACGACCACCCGAGGCTTATGCGAGAAAGAGCGCCACCACGGTGGCATCCTGCCGGCAGCGCAGGTATGTCCTCATGGAATGCGTCGCATGGAGTCGTGAACCCAGGCCTGACGGTCAAAGGCACTAAGGGTCTAGGTGTGGTGGATGCAAACGTGTTCGTGGGTGACCGGATTATCATATTCAGTAGTCCCCGCCTCCATGCTGATGAGTGCTACTTATGTCTGTGTAGCCCTTCATACCCGCATCGCACCCTCAAGCAGCGGTATACATCTTTGCCAAAAGGGCGTCCGACTTGATCAGGGCTGCGTGTAACTGAAACGATCGCTACTGTACGGCCACATTTGTTGTCGATATATACCCGGCTACCACCTTCATTGTTGCCGCTCTCCTTCATATGTCTTATCGATATCGTACGAATCTGCGGAATTACCGATTGGGGAGCTTTCCTATCAACACTTCGGATCGGATCCATGCTGATATGGTCGTTGTCCGAGGGGATCAGCATACCGGTCTCAGTAAACGCTGTCTTTGATCTCTCTGTCAGTAAGCACACGCATATCCATCTTTAGAAGTGCACCGCGCGTCTTGTCACATCACAAGATGCCATGTCCATCAGCCGAGGTCTGCCGGACAGAAACAGAAGACAGCGTTGCATAGGAACATCACTTTGTCATGGCGTCGAATGACAAACGACAAGGTGGCCGCACTACTGACGAGCAAGAACAAGAACTCGTACTATCCCCGTGCATGGCCCTTAGGCGAGGGTACCTGTAACATAGACCACTGCCAACTAGTGCAGCCTGAGTCCTGATGCTCCTGCCAAGGCGGTGGTTGCAAGCGCTCAGCGCTGAGGATCTACGTACCAAACGCGGTTGCCCTTCGGCCCGCACTTGTCGCACTAACGTATCAGGCGCTTCCAAAAGGCGCTGGATTGCGAATGCGAGCTATACTGCGCATTCTTAAAGTATACAAAGCTAGGATAGTGCCACCGTGATGGTGATTGACATCTACAAGTGATTGGTGTCAGGAAAATTGAACGAAGGCTGTGCGGATTCCGTGGAACGAAAACTGAACAAAATAATGGAACGAAGAGGGTCCAATGAAGGTCAAGAAGTGAGAGAAGAAATAGAACATAGTAAATGTATAGCAGAATGATCTCTACTTAGTACTTTCGTCGGCTCAGTCGTGTGCTGCGCCATGGCCGTTGGGCATGGCAAACCCGTTGACATACTGGAATCCAGGAACGGGCTCGCACTCGATGGCAGAGACCATGCCGCGCAGGTTATGGATGTTAACTATCCTTAATCCAGCCCGGACGATCAGGGCCTGCCACTCGCCCTGCGCGCAAACACGTGTCACTAAGTTGCTATCATCGGCACCGTTTGAAATGAACTTGAGCTCACCATGGACCTCTCGAGAGCATTGAAGACGCCCATCATGTGCACGCCGAGCGCTAGGGGCATCTTCGCGCAAGCGCCGAAGTTTGCAGGGATATATGCGGGAGGCGTCAGTGCGCGATGCTGCTTCGCGCTGACGAGATCGTCGAGGGTAATCGTCTCGTCCACATAGTGGTGCGAAGTCGAGACGGTCGCGGGAGAAGAGATGATCTCGATAATGAAGAGCTTGGACTGGCCATAGCGCGAGGAAACGTGAACGTCAGGATAACTTCGACATGATGCAGCTTACAGATGGCGGTGCCACAGACGCTATGTTTCGCAGTATATTGATCTGGACGACACGTAAGCCTCGTTCTGTTCAGCCACTGTGAGGCTGTGAGGATAACGTACACACGCATAGTCGGGCCAGTCGTGTCTGCAAGCCGTGAGTAGAGTGCCTCGCTCGTTCGGGACGAAACTTACAGAATATAGCGAAGAAGATACACAACATTATCGCCAAATCTCGGCTGCACCTTGAAGAAGTCATGAGGCTCGGTGGTTATGCGTCCCGCCTTGGCGGCCTCCGGGGCACGCCTATCTATGTTGCCCTTCGCGATGGGCATCACTTCGGGTAGGTCCTGGACCACGAAGCGACTGTCGGGTAAACTACGTGTCACAGTCAGGCGCGCAACGTACGAGCCTGTCAGCATGAAACGTGCATGTAAAGCACAGCGTATACTGACATTTCTGCCAGAGAGATAGATAGATTGCCCTGCCCACCTCCACAGTCCACGAAACTACATTTGTCATACTTGTACCATGGGATGTCATTAATGATGGCAGAATGGTATGCATCTCCGAGCGACTATAATGTAATTAGTAATTGGATGGACAAGCGCGCTGCTGTCTACAGGATCGCACCTGCACGGAGCTTGCCCACTGAGTCAGGTCGTCCGGGCGCTCTTTCATCCAAGCGAAGAGCGTGAGGGGAGTCTGGTTTGCCAGCTGGAACGCGGTCTGCTCGGGCTTACGCGAATACTTCCACTCTGGATGCGTAATTTGCGCCATCAGCGACTGAGCGACAACGGGTTTGCCAGGCGTCCTATGAAGTACAGCTCCGGCGTTAGACCAAGTAGCACTGGATGCATACAAGAGAAAATGAATTACATGATCCATTTGCGACCATTGTTACCTCTCCGCAGCTCCAGCGCGGGGCGGGTAAGTGCAAAGGCTCCTTCGCTTGTTTCATGCAGCCAGCCTTGTGACGTTAAGTAACGGAGTACGACCGTCAACTTCACCGCATCAAGGTCGAACTCGCGCTGCAGTTCCTGGACGTGCATGCCTCTTGCGGGGACAGCGGCATTCTCAAGTCTGTCGAAGATACCTGTTTTCACAAGAATATCGAGGCAAGCAGTGTCATAGACGGCACACGACTGCTCAACCACTTTCTCGTATGGCCTCTGCAGGAGGTTCTTCAACTGGCCCTAAACAGCCCAGGCGAGATGAGGCATTGACTACGAAGGGCTCTGAGTAAGTAATGACGTACGAGTGTTGCTGCACATAGCATCAGCGAGGAAGATTAACATCGAGGGCGACAGAAGCAACCACGCTCACCAAGAGCCAGCCTCCTCGCCTCATACAACCTTGAAGGACACACGAATGTGGGATCATCCAAGGGATGTCGCTCTGTTGCGTAGTTAGACAACTCTGGGAGCCTGTTCTTCTGCAATTCGTCCCGAACGGCGTCCAGGGCCAGGTTAATGGTGGCCTGGAGGGAATCCAACTCTTGCAGTGCCCGAGATGCGCACATGGGTGCAGGATCGCGGGTGCTAACTTGGTCCAGGGTAACAAAGGGCTGGAGATTTATAGTGACCCATGCGCGGCAAATCCGCACCCACGGGCATCAGATGCTCCGACGAGCCATATATGACAAGGGAATGAGAGTCAATAGCCTTGGAGCCTAAAGAGAGAAGAATGGAATTTTCATGTCATTGTAAGCACCAAGACCGACCGGCGAAGCTTTGGCAAATCGGAGTGGTGCTAAGCGCCGAGCGCGGTGTACTTTCGTCAAGCAAGGGCGCATGAAAGATCAACCATATGTTCGATCTTATCAATTGAGTATTCGCTGGTTGTTAGCTGGGGCCAGCGCTGATGGAGTAATCCCAGGCCGTTTGCAGGCACTAACCTCTCTTTGTAAGTCATATCCGAAATCACTTGCTATGACCCGCATGAGGTCACATCACAATGACAGCTCGTTATTGTTCTGAGCAACAACAGCGGAGTGAGGAAGATAAACAAACAATTGGGACAGGATGTAAACGAGGGCCCCATTCAAATAGTACGTGAGGAGCGTGATTTTCGGCCGCAGAGTAATGAAATATTTTTTCTGGGCTAACTTATTCCGCTGAGCTCTCTAAGCCCAACCCACTGCGCAGATTGGATATTGTCCATGCGATCCCCATACGCGATCGTGCCGAAATTTTCCGTCAAAAACGCGTGAATTGAGTGCGGTTTGTGGGTGGCAAGACATCAGCATAGGCACCCGATAAGTTACGGACATTTACCAGTCTAAGCGTCTGCTCGGTTAGCTCAAATACCTTCGAATATTGCATGTCACACGAGGCAATGGATGCAGCTGGAGCCGCCACGGTCTATGCAATCTTGCGTTCTGTAGGTGAATACAGAATCAATGACACACGGACAGTCACTGAAACGGGATCATACACTCAAGATAGATCGCAGCAGCCTCTCTGATGACACAAAACTGAGTATCTTCTTGGATAAATTGCACATGTTCTTACCTAAGCAGATAGGCTATTACATGGAAGATGTATGGGAGGTAGTAAACGACAAGAGGATGGTACATTTGACTTTTCATAATAAGGGCAACAGAAGCTGTCACATGTTGGTGAGGACGGATGTCACTCAGTGACAAGATCTGAGGGTCACAACTGTGCCTCGTCTCATTCCCCACTTAGATAGGCGAGCCGGTCAAATTTGAGCAGGGTGAAAAAGCGGTGTTGAAAAAATGGCAAAGTTCACTCGGGCTCGCCTATGCAGAAGGAATTCTGCGTGAACCTTTACAGCCTATTCAAAAAATCTGTCGTGTGAACTTTTCTTGGTCCCTAATGCCGAATACGGGAGTTTGTATACATTTGTTCTTTGCCACAACTGTGCAAGTTCGCGTCATATGGCTTACCTGTCCGCTCGTTCACTTTTCTTTATATCTTATAATCCACGTCATGTCACAACCGCACCACCGCCATATGAGCCTAACCCGCCATCTGTGTCCACAGAAAATACAGGCTTTCGCGGCTGTGGCAAATAACGAATATATACAAATTCCCGTATCTGGCATTAGGGACCAAGGACCCAAAAAAAAGAAGTTCACATGACAAGGTTTTTTGAATAGGCTGTAAAGGCTGACTGCTGATCAATGTGCCGCTCAGAAAAACTGGCGTACATTTGGAGTTTGAAGGTTCCACACCCGCGAACTGCCTGTGAATGCGCCTATGATGATTGACAAGAATTGAATTACATTCTGATTTAAGTTTCATATTCGTTGCTCGACAAACTCGCTCTGTCTGTGCAAATGGTTAACCCAAATATATTCCAGTTCGACAAGCAAAGTTAGAGCATCATTTAGGGGTCCAAATTATGTGTTAACTGCTTCCCTATCTAGAGAGAGAGCCTCTGCCACCATGCTGTTGGGCAATACCCTCGGTTTGTGAGTAGCGAGCTTCGCGAATACTGGTAATTTTTTAAAGGATCCTACTACTAATTCCTTGTCACTACATGCATACTCACACCTGCTATTCCTCGGATTTCAGCGGTGGAGAAGCTATGCTGACTGGAGAGCTATAGCAATTGGTTCTTGGTGCTTTAGGTATGCATCGTCTTAGGCCCATCCGGTCAAAGGGCAGAGGGAGAGTCGACAGATGAGCTCTCCGTTTGAAATATTTGAATATCTTACGTACTTTTCTGGGCGTCGGCGACTCTGAACTCTCAAATCCGATATCACTCCGCCTCGGCTACATCCGATGGTGCCACATCCTTCTCAAGCTCGGTCTCTCGCAGTCTGTTTACAGCCTATTCAGAAAACCTTGTCATGTGAACTTTTTTTTTGGTTCTCGGTCCCTAATGCCGAATACAGGAGTTTGTATACATTTGTTCTTTGCCACAATCGCGGAAGCCCGCGTCGTCCGTCCTTCATATTGCTTATGTCCGCTCCTTCACCTTTTTTTTACATCTTATAATCCATGCCTCATCGTGTCACAACCACACCCGTGTCCACAGAGAATACCGACTTGCGCGGTTGTGGCACAAAGAACAAATATATACAAACTCCCATATTTGGCGTTAGGGACTGAGGACTCAAAAAAGTTCACATGACAAAGTTTTCTGAATAGGCTGTAATGGCGGGAGCGAGGCTAGTTTTCTGACGTTCGGCTTTGGACCCAGTATATTGAACACGGCCCGACAGCTGAGATAATGTGGCCGTGGTTCTAGTGTACATGGGCCCTCGCTTACTATTGGGGTACTAGCCGTTTACTTGCCTCGAGTCTCAACCTGCCCGCTCCCGGGCTTAACTCTACGATTTTGATTTTTTTTTTTCACTATACTGTATTGAGGGGTGTAACTTTGCCTCCCTCCTCGGCTCGAGTCGTGGAGGTGATGATGACACTGGTCATTTGTCCAGGACTTAAGTTCTCTGGCAAGAAAAAAAGGTGCACAAAAGAGACCAAACAACAAGCCCACGTGGTCTCAGCTCAAGTACAATTCGAGGTTTCCAGGTTTCAGTTGTGCGCCCACTTTCAGGCACTCTCTGTGTAAAGTTACATAACGGGTTCGGCTTGAGCCGTTCGTTACGAACTTGTGGAAACGTTTACAACATCGTGGACCACCACGGACGCTCAGTTATTCAAGAGCTTGGACACAACCAACGCGCCACGGGATAGACCCAGACACCATACCCGAATCTGTATAAGGTGTTTGGGTTTGTTTGCTGGATGATCGTTTTGGACCAACAACAGAACTTGAAGGCCAGCATCCGCAAAACCCAGTTAAAGGATACTGTAGAAGCGGGTGTCGTGAACAATATTAATAAGCATCACTCAGGTCGCCTATCTCTGTGTACTACAGAAGGCGTACAGGAGCACATAAGGTGCCTGGACTGACTCATGGTTACCTGGGACGGATCTGACCAAAATTCAATTATAAAAAGTCCATGACAACCGAAAATGTCTATACATCGATTTTATCCACGTTCGTTGTTGCTCTTCTGTCCAAATTTATAAAGCTTTGACACCAACTGTTCAACTCTCTTTGCCTGTGGAACGCCACCATCAGTCCTTATTGCCGGTGAGAGACTTCTGACAGAGTTCGGCTCTATTTCGGCGCAAAACTAAACTTCTGCGCTGGACTAGGTAGAACTTACTTACCCGAAAATGTGTGTGAATTGATCTGATGTTTAAAGTGTAAGGAGATACAGGTACTTGAGGACATTTTTGGTGCCATCTAGTGAGGTCCTCTCCTTCCCTTGACCTATGGGGACTTCGACTTAGAGAGGGGCAGCAAGATCATGAATGTGACATTTACAACCGATTGAATTGTGACGTGTGACACGTTGAGAAGAACCTAGGATCTTGGCCGTGACTAAATCGTAGCCTTACTGGTAGCTCACACACTCATAGCTCATTGCGACTGATAGTTTGTATGACATTGCATGCACTGCTCTGTTGTACACGCTGGGACAATACTGTAACCTGTCATGTTTGTGTAGATATTATGTAATACCCGCCCGGACGAACTCTGCGTGACATGAGACCAGGCCAAGATCAGGACGGACAAGACCCAGTATAACCGTGAGATTCTGATGCAAGATGGGTCGTAAACGGTATGTACGGGGCTTCTGATGAGATGAGCCGAGCACGAAATAGCCCCAGTATGTCAATCCTCACAGACTTTAGGCGCGAAATGAGTCGGGTAGTTCCCTTCGAGAAGGGAAAGTTCTCGACAACAACTACCCCACTACCAGCAACTTACGCTAACGGTACAAATCACCGTGTCAATTTGTGTTCTTATCTATTCTGCCGGCATCGAACTGGCATCGAGCAGACTGACTTTCATGGCTGATCTTAGGGTTGAATTAATGCAGTAATCTGCTGGTAGTTCATTCAGCGGTTTCGCCAAAACGAACTGTTCGAAACTGGAATGACTCGAATGGGAGATATTACAGTGCACTCATTGCATGACTACCGGTTACATGCTGCATGCTGGAACCGCGTTTCCTGACCTAGACGACCGAGGAACTGATCGTACCCAACAGGGGACCTGAGGATAGCATCAATGAGTCGTGGTCTCATGCTTCTGATACTTCTCACCATTATTGTGAACAAACACATGGTTTCTGTCTGATAAACTTCTCGTGGATGGGCTTCTCACAGGCATTTTCTCCATTGATGAAAATCAGTGATCTTGGATGCTTTCTATCCTGGCTTGCATCATTTCGAAGAAAAAAAAACATATATAGGTCTTTCTATGGAATGCTTATCTTTATCTGTAAAGGAGAAAAGTGTTACAAGAACAGGCTACAGAGGACAAAGAGGCCGACTAATAATACAACTTTTAACTGAACAGAAGTAAGCTAAAAGTACAGTAAAAGGTCGAGAAAAAATAACATACCCCAGTCTTTCTGGGGCAAGACTGAGGAGGAAAAGACGCAATGATGAGTAGATACTGTAAACTTAGACAGGGGTTTTTTGCAAAGTGCAAAAAATAAATGACGGAAAAATGTTGGAATGTAAGCTTGTACTCATTTTCGTAGGCACTATGTTTTATTTCATTTCATTCTATTTTCTCCCGCTATCACTCATGCTACTTACCTAAAAAGGCAACACGGCATAAGCCCGCAGTTTCGAATCTTGTTTGCCCAAAAAGCCGAAAACATAAGATTTGTTTCCGTTTATTTGCTTACAAAAGAGCCTATATGATCGGCCTCAGCTCATCATTGTGCCCCTTTTTCCCTCAGTCTTTTGCCATCTTAAAAGAGTCTCATATTCGAAGCTCTCTTTTAAAACCTCTGCAGCCTGTTTCTATAACAGAAAAAACATAACGGAAACAAACCCTATGTCTTCGACATATAGTGGCGCGCGCGTAGGATCTCGGGTGCATTGGCAAAAAAAAATACGAAATACGAAGCGTACGAAAATTTTCCTGAACACGGCTTGCTACTCCAATAAAAAGTAGCCTGCTGGCAGAAAGATTGCATGTATTCTCATACTATTGCACTCCTGAAGGCTGGACAAGACCCCAGTATGGCTGCAAAACTCATATATACAGCCACGGACCGTTCCCAAGAAAGACTATCACGTATTGCTTTAGCCACATGGATGCGGGAAACGCCAGTAACGTGAGTAGAATTCGGGCGTCACTAATCTATCTACGTGTGAACGCTCCCGATTTTCTTGCGCAGAGCATATAAATGTTGACATTTCTGCCATTCGTTGCTCTTGTCATCGATATGAATTGATCTTTATGCGCAACCATCAGCGCTCGTTTTGCCGTCTGGACATTATCCCTTTCCTGCGCTGCTTCGGATCTCCAGGTCCATCTGCGATCTCGATAGACCACCCAAATTGGAGCTTCGGGTCTGTTAACACAGCAACTTTGCATACTATTGGTTCCTGGTCGTCCTTGCCGGAAAGCAATAGCTCTATGATACGGGACCTGAATGTCACGAACAGACCAACGTGGTCCTCCTGAGCGCCTCAGACGACACTGAGCTGGGCTTGACCCGACAGTATAAGAAGAGCGATCAGCGTACGTTTATTCCCAGTCTGTTTCCAACCATGATCTTCGTAACGAAGACGTTCATAACGCTCTCTATCCTACTTTCCTTTGGCTCTGCTCTCGGCGCTCTCTTCACCGATCCCTCCCAATTACCCCAAAAGTCCTATGACTATATCATCGTGGGTTGTCAGTGATCCCGCTCATTGTCGTGACATCTGTCCTTGACGGTTCTGACATCCGTATCCTTTCGTGCTCAGCCGGCGCTGCCGGTGGTGTGCTTGCCAGTCGAT
>QLPM01003223.1:0-30786 GCA_003314695.1 Albatrellus sp. MG142
GGGGTGAGGGGTGGGGTACAAACTGGCGATCCGGCGGGCACGGCGGATGTGAAAATGCGCGCGCGCGCGGGGGGGGCACGTCCTTATTTTTACTTTTTTGCTTTTGCTCGAAAAACGACCAAAGGGGACAGCCAGACCGCCGTGGTGCACGAGGCGCCGCTTCGTCGGAGCGTGCGGCCCGCGGAGAGGCGGTCGCCGATGACCCTGCGGCCGCTCTCCGCGCGCCTGATCACAGGCATGTGTGTGTGTGTGGTCGGCAGAACACGCCAGCACGCCGCCGTCGCCATAAGTTTCTCGTCTAACCTTCTATGGGGCGGCGTCTGACCCAGCCCGCGTGTCGCAGGCACGCGCCGCGAGGGTGCCTCCCCTGTCCCTGTGCTGTCAGCCCCCGCGAGCTCGAGTCCGCCTTCAACAGACAGCACTGATGCTTTTTCGCCCAGCGAACCGCGCGTGGCCAGGCCGGAAATAAACACAGACTCCCGTGCCGTGGAGCACGCCGCTTTGCGGGGGCACATCATCATGAGCCCGTCGCACACAATGGCAAAACACTACCGCCGCCGCCGCCGCCGCTCCGTGCGATGCCATTCACATTTTTGCGAGCCGTAAAACGACTCCTGGTTGTCAGAACTAGCCGCGTGCGGTGCGGCGGGGAATAGGAATCCCCATAGCCGCGTCCCAAGCACAGTGGAGCAGCGGTTGCGCCGACCTGTTTTTTTTAGTCCCTGTCTAGGCTTGCGTGGTGTGATGTGCAGCGTCTAAAGCCAGACAGCCCCCCACCCCCCCTGCTCCGCCTGCAAAAAAAAAACTGGGTGTGGATAACGACAGGCTCAGGAGTCACTGATGGCCGTTCCATCCAAGGCAGCTAGTCTGTTCGTGGGTAAACTAAGCCTACTCCGTTCGTAAAAACCGGGGGTGTAGATTCCCCCTTGCATTAGTTTTTTTTTTTTGGGTGGGGCTCCTCCGGGTTTGTCCCTAATTGGAACTCCACCAAAAAAGCGATGAACTCCTTACATAAGGAATCCATACCATGTCGTCTGTACCAGTACTTGTACAACCGCACTGATGCCGCCCACCATGTATCATGAATCAGCAAATGTGCACCCGTGACTGCTGTAGATGCTACCACAAGGAGATGTCTTGCAAGGTCCCGGCCCCAGTCAAGCATACCCAGAATAGATCGAGGGAAAACCATTCCCACACCAGAGATGGACGAAAGAAGGTTCTAAACCGTACAGTACTGACAAATCTAGCAAGTTGTGCGGCTGATGACAATTAACAGTGTAGCATGTGTACATCACAGCACGTGTGCCTGCACATCTGGGCCTTTTCCTATTTTCACTTGGTTGGAGCCGTTGTGCTTACTTGGGCAACCACAAGTGTCAACTGACGTGTCAGCGGTGACAGCGACACCTGACCCTCATGCTTCTGATTCCAGAAGAGTGGGCAAGTCTTGCCCATCTTATCACAGAATGCTGTGCTACGGTCCAAGCACGGGATACCATCGAGTGTCTACAGAGGTGGAAAGTCCTTCCACCTGATACACGCAGTCTGTCGCCGACGATGACTTGTCCTTCGTCTGCGAGTGGACCCTAATGCCGAGTGGGCGTAGGAGGCGATAAGCTAACATCAGCGTCGACGTTGGCGGGCTGACGAGCGACTCCTTTGTCCCTCGCATCTGCTGCCCCTAATCCGCCACCAGACGCACCTTACCACCTCTAGCGGCTGACATCACATGCGGGAGTAAATGGAGAAGCTCGTGGCCGCGGGATGACAATGTTGTCCATACCCGTCAAAGGGTGCATCCGGGGGGGGGTCGTTTTTTTTTTTTTCATGCGCACCAGTCGCGATTGTGCTGTGGAGAGTCCGCATACAAGCGAGCCTGTCACTCCTGCCGATCGTGCGCGCTGCGCTGCACAAAAGGCCCCCCTCGAACATGCTCATTTTTCTTCGAAACACGGTCGCGGCCGTTCATTTGTGTCGTCACACTGTCTGTGGCGCACGTTCCGTCTTTCTCATGCGATCAATGAGTCGCAAAATTTACTTGGAGCGCCCACCCTACCGTCTACGATGTCTAGGTGCCTAGGCGTGGTATATTGCACGTCCACACTCGCAACTAAGCCACAGCAAAATAAAAGGCAGCGGAGGAAAAAGGGGATATTATGATTGATCGTAGCCAATGTATGTGCAGTCCGACCGAAGCATGTTAGATATGGAAACGAATAGGGACAGGCCGGAGGTGTAGTCTACGTTTACGCCTAATCTACCGATATCAGGAGTGAATTGCCTTGCCCGAGTACGCGTGCAGAGCAGCCTCGCGGAACGCTTCGCTGAGCGTGGGCTAGAACGTCACGTGAGCCAGTGTCAATGGCGGGTGTTGACAGGACGAAAACGTACGTGTGCGTGCGTCGTGCGCGCGATGTCTTCTGAGCTCGCGCCGTACTCGATCGCGACAACTGCCTCGGCGATCATCTCTCCCGCATTAGGGCCTAGATGAAGTCATCAGTCTGTGGCCGCGACGAGAAAGAGTAAAGGGCTGACCGATGAGATGCACGCCGAGAATGCGGTCGGTCTCTTTCTCAACGAGGAATTTGACCTGGCCCTCGGAGTCGAGGTTCGTCTTGGCGCGGGAGTTGGCAATGAACGGGAATTTGCCAATCTTGTACTGCACGCCTGCAGCCTTTAGCTCCTGCTCGGTCTTGCCAACCCAAGCGACCTCGGGATGCGTGTACACGACGGAGGGGATGGTGTTGTAGTTCACGTGTCCATGGCCCGTCTGGATGTACTCAGCGGCAGCAATACCCTCCTCCTCGGCCTTGTGCGCCAGCATCGGCCCGAAGGTGACGTCACCGATACATTTAATGCCCTTCACAGTCGTGTTGAACTGGTTGTCGATCACGATCCGGCCCTTGGAGTCCACTTCCACTCCAATCTTCTCCAGATTCAGCCCGGTCGTCACCGGCCGCCGGCCCACAGCGACAAGGACAACGTCTGCCTCGAGCTGGAAGCACGGAGCACATGAGGCCAAGAACAAAAGTAGAAAGAAATCAAACGCGTACCGTCTCCTCCTTGCCACCCTTCGCCGCCTCCGTCCTGACTAAGACTTTGCCATCCTGCTTATCTGCTGAGAGGACCTTCGTGTTCAGCTTGAACTTGAAGCCTTGCTTCGTAAGGATCCTCTGGAATTGCTTACTGTGCCAAGGCTATGTCAGACCACAGCGCACGAGGCGAACATCGCCACACGCACGCAATCTCCTCGTCAATGCCAGCACCGCCTATGGCACCCAAGAACTCGACAACAGTAACATCCGCGCCTAGCCGGCTCCATACGCTGCCCATCTCAAGACCGATGATGCCGCCACCAATGACAACCATCTTCTTTGGCACTTCCTGAAGCTCCAGCGCACCCGTCGAGCTGACGATCTGCTTCTCGTCAATCTCAATGGCGCCACCGGGGAAGGGTGTGACCTCCGAGCCCGTCGCGATGATGATGTTCTTCGCGTCGATCTCAGTCTCGCCGCCGTCGTTCAGCTGCACAGCAACCCTCGTGGGCGAAACGAAGGACGCTGTACCCTTGATATAGTCCACCTTATTTTGCTTGAACAACGTCTCAATACCACGCGTGAGTCCCATCACCGACTCGTCCTTCGCCTTTAACATCTGCTGCAGGTTAAGACTCACGCCAGACACTGCGATGACAAATCAACACATGAGCGCTTGACTGAAAGGCAAAGCGTACCCTCGATGCCACGGCGCTTGAGGTCGTGTTGGGTCTGGTGATACATATGCGAGTTGTTCAACATCGCCTTAGACGGAATACACCCGACATTGAGGCATGTCCCGCCAAGCGCACCCCGTTTTTCGATACACGCAGTCTGCAAAAAAACCAAGCATCGTCAACACCACCGCGTACCCATCTACAACAATCCCTGCGTGTCGGAAAAACTCACCCGCAGGCCAAGTTGCGCGGCCTTGATGGCTGCTACGTATCCTCCTGGGCCTATACGCGCGATGAGCGATCATAAATAGACCGAAGAAAGGTGGCGACAGACCTCCACCAATAATTACCGCATCATACGGCTCCGATGACGAAGTAAATCGTCTAACAGGCTGCCAGTGCCCCACCACGAGCGCAGCAGCAGGTGTACACCGCACGAGGCGCGAGCCGGTCTATGCTCGCAGAAAAGGCCCATCATCACATCCATCAGCGCAATGCTTTGCGGCCCATAGAGGCGACGAAAACAAAAACACACCGATTTTGAAGCCTTCTGAAGGGCAAGCATTAGAAAGATGACGGTAGAGAGACAAGTTAGAGAGCGCGCTCGGAAACGGACGGACCTATCAAGGACTCCACGGTGGGATGCATTACGTAATGGTACCAACAAGACCCGCCTTGCCGGCCTCACTATCGACAGACAGGCCTTCTCTCCACACTCAGGCTCATTCGCCGACGGTCGAACGGATTATGTCTAGTCACCACTATCATTTGCTTCAGAAATTTGCATACTCCAGTACTGCTCGCACTCAAGCTTCGAATCCGGTGAGCGTGCATTAACGCATGTGGTATTATTTACATGTTTGTTCTGATCTGAGGTACTCAGCTCCTCATTCGGTTTAGCGGCGAGAGCGTGACTTACTTGTTTCCCTTACATTTATAGATATACTCCACAAAAGAAAGGAAAGGCAAAGAAGGATCATATGAATGTGGCAAGTGCCAGGTCCCGCCCGACACAATTATGTGAAGGCTTCGGTTTCATCAACTGATCAACGGATCAAGACGTTGCTTCGAACTCGCCCACGGGCTTGTGTAGGCACTAGCGACCGCTGCGGCGGCTATAGTTCTGCTACTTGGACTTTTCCATCCAAATCAATGCCGCAGAGACCGAGCACCTTATTGCAGTTGGGTGGCTCGCCAGTCGACAACCTATCACCGTGTCAGATCATCCGGTAACAACACTGGCACATGAGATTCAAAAGTAGATAGGCTTTCGGGGCATAGTACCAGTGCAAGCGGACTGGTAAACAACAGTGACTTGTCAGTGATCTATCGACGAGAGCGGTAGGCTAGATAGGCCGCGCATAAAATGGTGGCGACCAATGTCAACCGCCCATAGAGTGAAGGCACCTGAATTTCATCAACAAAGGTAAGAAGAACTACAGATGCAGATACCTGGCTGTCCACAAGATCAGGCAAGTTGCCTGTCGGACGGTGGGTGAGTACGAAAATGATATCTTTAACTGCCGGAAATCATACCTTCACTGTAAGCCAGCCTTGAAAAACTGACGTACATAGCATCTGTGTAAGCACGGAAATAAGTTGACACAATTGGCGGCATGGGTAATATCACTCTCAGGGTACTTGATACCCACGATTATCCGACACTTTCCCGCGCATTATTCTCATACGCAGTAGTCTCCTCTCATACCATATTGCCTTATATCTTTCCACCTCACTTTTATTCGTCTTGCACCCACCCGCCAACCTTGTCCGGTCTTTCGGATCAAGAATCACGCATTGCCACTGCATAGCCTTCGCTTCATTCTCAATCCTTACCTCAACTTCGAGATAGACCCTTAGTTTTAGAGTACAATCATTTTCCACGTCGTCTTGGCTTTAGGTCAAGCTTGAACTGGTACGCAATGAGCTCAGCATTGTACAGTCGACAGACCAATCCTTCTTTCACTTCTTCGACGGCAAGGCTGGTACCAGACGCAACCCAGTCGACAAATCATGGTCATCAGTACGAGTCGCAGGAATCGGTGCGTGGAACTCTTGTCTTGAGCATTCCCCCATACTAGAATGTTACATGAATAGTCGCTTACCAGCAAGGTATGGAATAATCCAAATTCATGTCATTGAGCGCTAACAATACCTCCCCCTCACGTCTGTTGCATGCGAATCACCTAGTTCTCACTTGGCCCTCATCCTTCGACATGGGGCGCATATGCCCTTACTACAAACATCCCGGAGCCGGATGATGAACTTCATAACCCCGACCCGAAGCGTGACCATCGTAGTGATCATGGAGGGCACATATTTACTGCGAGAGGAATCAGTAACCTTGGCTGTCTGTTCACCTTGCTCACTAGTATGCTGATGCTGTTGTGAGTAGCCCGGTAATTCATCTTGATAATCTATCTTTAACCATCACCCGTGCCTTGACAGCGCTGGTAAGCCCCCGCCCATGCTTCTCGCATCTCCTAAAGCCCTCTGAAGCATTGTGATTGGCCGGCATTATTAACAGGCTATCCTATTTATAGCCACTTTACCAGAAAGGTCCAGTCGACTCAAGGTGCCTTCAACCTTGGTGGCATAAATGCCACGGGTCAGGTTCCCAAATCACCAAGCAATGTCAGCCTCATCGACATCCACACGCCTCAGACAGCGTATGTTAAACAGTCATATAATGACCCCAGCCAACAGTGGGAGCTTGTCTTCTCGGATGAGTTCAATGTGGATGGAAGAACGTTCTGGCCCGGGGATGATGCCTACTGGGAGGCGGTGGACTTACAGTACTGGGAAACGGTTAGCATTTTAGTGTTTAATCTTTGATACTTTTCAGTTGCTGATGAGTTGCTCAGAACGATCTAGAGTGGTATGACCCTCAGCAAGCGGTCACGGGAGGCGGGTACCTTAGACTGACCCTGGACAAAGCGGATCCTGTGAATAACCACAACATGTCTTACAAATCCGGAATGGTATGTCACGACCGATTCTTGCATAGCTGAACGGTGTTTCTTATTGGCTTATCACTCAGATCCAGTCATGGTGAGGGTCGTAAGGCCGACTTTCTTTGCTCTCGAAGGGGCCGGATAGTGCAGCTAATTATAATGTGCTATTCATAGGAATAAGCTCTGTTTTACAGGTGGTATACTCGAAGGTATGTCAGTCTCTGATACTATGGTATCCGTGGGAATGAGGCGACTTCGATGTCAGTCTCTGTCCAGCTTCCAGGAAATCCCTCGGTTGCGTAGGTGACATTTGTTTCGTCATGGTAGATGTAACTAACAATAATCAACTTTCGACTTCAGAGGTCTCTGGCCAGCTGTGTCAGTTATTAACTACCTTTTGTTAGTGACGACCGTTTGCTAACGATACTCCATTGCTGCTTAGATGGACTATGGGCAATCTCGGTGCGCTGACACGCAGTGGCTTTACATCGATATTGACATAATCATGAGCGCAGGTCGTGCCGGGTATGGCGCCACGGTCGATGGCCTAGTTGGTTTCTGCGTATATTCAGTGGAATATTATATTGACCATGGGGTGTCGTCAGTGGCCATATACTTACGACACATGCGATGTTGGGACATTGCCGAATCAAACATACCCCGGAACCATGACACCGCAGGCGGCAGTCCAAAATGGTGATCCGACTAGTAACAATATGCTTGTGCGTGTCTTTAATGGGATATATTTGCCTGACATTCATTTTGTACTATTCGTTCAGTCTTATCTCGATGGCCAGCGTCTTTCCGCATGCACTTGCCCGGGCGAGTCTCATCCCGGACCTCAACGTCCCGACGGATCATACGTTGGAAGATCAGCACCAGAAATTGATGTCTTTGAGGCTTTGATTGGTTATGACCCAACACTCGGTCTCCATCCACAAGTCTCCCAGTCCGCGCAATGGGCGCCGTTCAACGTACGTTCAACGTCGCTAGTTACTTTCCGATGTCACCCCATTTGCCTCAACTACAGGCCGCTTATCAATGGAACAACAACTCGAATAATCTGCACATCAACGATCCTTCCGTCACAGTGCTGAATCCCTACATTGGAGGTGAGTGTATTATCCGATCAAGCTCGTGTTGTATTGCTTAGTACGTTGCAGGTTCATCTCAACAGACTACGAGTGGCCTCAGCAATACAAATGCTGACTGTTATGAACTCGCCGCTGGATGTTTCAGCATTTATGCATTTGAGTATCAACCTGGGTGCGTGGGGACCTTTCTACGTCGAAGTTGTAGTTTGACCTCTAGGAACAGCTTTAGTAATGGATACATAACCTGGGCTGTGAATGACACCGCCACTTGGACAATCGAGGCTGCTGGAATGGCGGCAGACCGGGCGACGGAGATCTCTGCTCGTCCGGTTCCAATGGAGCCCATGGTATGCTTGTTGCAGAGCATCCCAGATTCGTTCTGATTGACTATGTCTAGTACATCATTATGAACTTGGGATTCTCCAAGAACTTTGCGCACAACCTTGACGTCAGCCTAATCACATTCCCGGCGACGATGCTGGTCGACTACGTCCGTGTCTACCAGCCCAAGGGGAGTCGCAACATCAACTGTAGTCCTGATGCCTTCCCCACCGAGGCTTACATCAACACGTGGGTTGTCGCTCATTCTTTTGGAGATGCTTCCATCTTGATTACTCTCCACATGATGCGAACAGATATCGAGAGGCATATACCAACGCCAACCTCACGCTCTGGGGTGCTCCACAGTACAACCAGACAAAACCCAAGAACCGACTCGTGCCGGGCGGTTGCAATTGACATTGCGCCCGCATTGGATCTTGGATATCCGCGCCCTACATAGCTTACTACTGACGACCGTTAGATGTTTTCTGCATCTGCTGCTGCGGCACCACACAGCCTAGTTGTTTAATCACATATCACACATGCTTTCATATCAAGAGATTTAGTGCCTCTTACCTGATCCGGCGAGGGTGATGTATGTATCTTGCGCTGGGGAGGACGGAAGGGGCTCATGTGCATCGTTTCGCCTTTGGTTTCTTGTCGTTTCGGTTTTCTATCCATTTCGGTCTCGGTTTCCCGTCGTTTCATTTGGGCATCCGCATCGACCTGCACCGCATCGGGAGTGGCACTGAGGTTTTTACAATGGTAGCATACATCATGATGGATATACACATTCCAGATACCTCCTGTAACAAGGAAGTCGTATTATTGATATCTGACTGCCGAGATCAGAGCAGGGGTCAGCTGATTGGGCAAACTGTGCAGACCGGCATACGGATGCACGATGGATTGACTTTTACAGTCCGTGCGTAGTGTTGCCACAAGTCAGTGCAAAGCTGTTTCAAGCTAGGAACTTGTTGCCAATTTGCACCGTTGAGTTCACACCGGTGCAACTCGCAAGCTCAGAAACCCCTGGACCGATTTCTCCACCAATCACAATAATAGAATTTCCATCCTTTTCTGCAACTGGACTGAGTCAGCACTGCAGCAGTATTGCTTGTTACTTGAGGAACTGAAGATGGTACATGCAAATCAAAAGCAGATACATTATGTGCTAAAACTAAAGGATGACTATGAGGAGTGAGCATTAATATTGTCCATATTTCACAACAAGTCCAATAGCTCATCAGTTTTGGCAGCTGAAACTAACTCCTGTATCACCGCAGCTGTTGCTGTTTCAATTGAATAATCCTCTTCTTTAGCAATCCAGTGTAATGCAAAGTCACTATCCTGTTTGTAGAGATGCTTTAACACCTGGAGTATCTCAATCATTGATGCTGAGAGACTTCGACGAAGAGCACAAGTCTCTTTGCTCGATGAAAATATGCACTCACACGAAACGGCGGAGGCTTGAACAGGTAGGATGTCAAGTGCAACCCTGTATAGTAGAGGATAGCTTCGTTCGGAACTCTATGAAATGGAGTTTAGTAAATCTGTCACCATGTCGCAAGCAACAAAAAGGTATTCACTTACATCCCATTGACTAACAAGGTCTAACGGATCATCCTCAGGTAGTACACCATCATCCTTATATCGATGGAGCTCATTCTTGACTGTGTGCATGTCCTGAGTGAGCTCTTCTGCTTGTGTGCACTCTTCTGACCAGTGGTCTTGAATCCATTTCATTTTCATTTTCAGATTGATGTTATATTGTACTGTGGTAGACGTGCAGCACCTGAGAAAGTGCAAGCAATCTACTACTAGATCACATTTCACAAGCTTATGGGAAAATATCTATAAGGAACTTGCAGGCTTCACCGGTGTGAAGCTTGCGGTGCAAGTCCAAACGAGTTACGGAAATATCAAGCCAAGTTCAATTCACACCGGTGTCAGCTTGAACTTGCGGCAACACTAGGAACAGTGCGGTACAGTTGAGCTTGACCACTAGAATTGTTCTACCAGCTTCATTCAATCCGATCGTATAAGCCTTATGCCTGATCGTCTTCAAATTTGAAGGACAGTTAGCCGACGGGCACCTAGTGGCGAAGGTACGAGGCAGTTCGGCTCATTGAGTCGTTATCGAACCGTATCGCCACTCTACGCCCAAACGAAGTCGTATTGAGATATAATATATAAGGGTGCTGTTTGTGATACATGCAGGCCCAGCGTGGGCATCGTTAGCGCACCGAGTCCTGTGTCTTGCACCAAAAAATCACCCGTAGGCCGTAGCAGCGATCGCAATCGAACACAGAAGCGTCGTCGCTCGGATAGGACCCGCCGACGACCTTTCTCTGACTGTTTCTTCGGACGACTGTGTCCTAATTTGGGCGCACTCTAAACTCGTTTTCATATCATTCGGCGTGATCAACTGTGCTGCGTCGCACAGTCAAGTTTCAAAATCTGTTTAGGGGGCCCGTACGTCAACCAGCATCGGTGAAAAACGTGACAAGAGCCACAACTCCAGCCCCGAGTGCCTCTCCCTTTGTCCCAGACACTGAGCAAATTTTGAGATAAATTCTAAGTACACAAAGTTATCTCACAGATGACATGTTTACATATGGGGCATCTCACAAACGAACTGACCACACTTCACACTGCCAATCGAATCATGTTTCCATCATTACGCCCAACTCCTGCCGGGCTAATACCGCGGCGCATACCCACCTCCATACCCATACCCCTCTGGCCCCCCTGGCATCCCGAATGGCGGCGGAGGCGGCTCTCCTCCAGGGTAGCCCACGGGCGGTCCACCAGGATAACTAGGCGGAGGGTACGACGACAGAGACGCTCCGGGGTAACCCGATAGCGGCCCACCAGGGTAGCTGGACTGTAGTCCGCCAAAGTACGGAGAGGCGGGCCTGCTGTGCTCCTTCCCATGCCCATGCCCGTGCCCATGCCCATGCCCATACTCATGCCCGTGCCCATGCTCATGCTTGTGCCCATGCCCGTGCTCATGCTTGTGCCCATGCCCGTGCTCATGCCCGTGTCCATGTCCGTGCCCACGCTCGTGCCCGTGTCCATGACCGTGTTCATGCTCGTGACCATGACCATGACCACGCCCAAGCGCTTGCTCGTGCCCGTGTCCGTGTCCATGTCCGTGCGCTTGTCCATGCACGTCCTCGTGTTCGTGCCCATGTTTATGTCCGTGCCCATGTACTTGCTCGTGTCCATGTCCATGTCCGTGCCCGTACGCTTGCTCATGTCCATGTCCCTGTCCCTGTCCCTGTCCGTACGCTTGCTCGTGTCCATATCCATGTCCATGCACTTGCTCGTGTCCATATCCGTGTCTATGTGCTTGCTCGTGTCCATATCCATGTCCGTGCGCTTGCTCGTGTCCATATCCATGTCCATGCGCTTGCTCATGTCCATATCCATGTCCGTGGACTTGCTCGTGTCCATGTCCATGCACATGTCCGTGTCCTTGTGCATGGTGGCTCAACTGCGATGATGCGTGCGAGTGTGGCGACCCGGACGGCCGCGGCGACCTTGGTAAGGGCGGCGGCGGACCAGGGTAGCCAAGATGCGTCGGGCTCGGGCTTGCGCTGTGATAGTCGAACATCGGCCTTGTGTTTGGCGGTTCCGTTGGCGTGTAGTGGGTAATAAAACGAGGGACTGTTCAGTAAATGTGAGCGGGCGCACATGTGCTGCGCAAGTAATGACTCACCCTCAGTGCTCGTGCGTAAGCGACGGAGGGTGTAAAGTAAGGTACGCTAGACTATATATACTGACTCGTAAGTCACGTGCCGTTGCTTATTGTTGTAATCTCGGCACTGCCTGTCCCCACAGCACTATGCACTGTGATGGGTGAGTTGTTGCAAGGTTACACTCAGAACTGACGACTTGCTTAACTGCGGAATGGTTGCTACACTACATGTGCCTGGCATGCCCCGACATCCGTGCCTGGTGCACTCCCGGGATCTTCCTGAGGTAGCCTTGCAGACTACCCAGTGCCTGATGCACCACGTTCGAGTTAGCCTGCGATGCGGGCAGACCTCCTGAGTCTGCTAGGTGGATGCTCTGGTGGTTTCGAACGGACGTCTTTGAGAGGTGGTTGAGCACTTCATGTTGGTGAGGGCCGAGGTCATGCACCCATTTATGCATGTAGTCGAGCATCTCGTGTTGGATGGTCGAGGACTATTTGTGGAAGTCAGGGTGGAACCTGTGTAGCGTTATGCTAAGCTGTGGATAGGCGCAAACGAATCGTCTTACAAGCATTGTAAAATATCCTCAGTTACGGAGCGTGCATTAATCGAAGTGTCGTCTCATGCTTTGATGACGAGAGTCACAGTGTATTTCTAAGAGTCTCAGATGATGGATTGAGTTCACATAATCAACGAAAGCCTACCATAATAATTTTCGTAAGATTGCCTGCAGATTCATTGAGAATCAAGTCTTATATCCCACGAACACTGTAAGTAGACCACATGAATTAGTAAAAATACAAGCTTACGAAATGTTCTTTGCTAAGGAATGAATGTGTGGTCCGACTGGCTTCCCTGATAAGCACCGTTCAAGGATTAGGATACATGTCAGAAACTCACTGCGTAGGGGTCATTGAAGACCTCGAAACAGAACTCAACTCAACAGCCAATTCTACTGAACGAACAGAGAGACTTACCTAATACTGATCATGAGTGTTGATGACTTCACTAGAGGCCGCCATGAGCTGAGCACTCGCAGTTTGAATGAGAGGTTTAGGGAATGGCTGGAGCGGAGCCGTCAGCTGTTTGATTATTCAACTGCATCAGCGTCAAGCATACCTTCAGCGTTGTAAATACGAACACTATAGCGGAATATTATACTAACATCTGTAATTAGCGACGGCAGGAAGTTTACGACAAACCAGATATCGATTCTGTCAATTTCTCAACGAGAGAGCTGAGGCCGGGGATTTTTTCTGACAGTCAAGGACGGTGGTCAGGTCTTAGATACTGGGAAAGTGTACTCATTTCCTACCGATGCTCATCTCAATCTTCTAGGCGACTGACATAAAGTAAATGTACAGCAACAAAATTCTTTGGTATTTTGCTGACCTGAGTCCCTGAAAGTAAGCACCTGCCATAGAACCGAATGCAGCTCTTGTGGGCTCAAGTCTTCTGGGCGCTTCCACCCATTGCGGTCCCATCACGAATGCGGTCAATACCATCCATGTCGCGAGATATGTCTGATCCAGATCCCCCGGGGAGGCTAAAAAGCAAGTCACGGAGTGCATTCGAGGGGCTGCCCCATGAAGTCACAGACTTGCCGCGGGCAGTTTCCATAGCATTGTTAAGGGCCGAAACGGAAGCCTCTATGCAACGGCAGATATGTCGACAGTGTAGATATAAAGAAAGACGGGAAAACCTCGCCCTGTCATTTAAAAACGGTATGCTGTCAGTAAAGTACGGTCGGTGAGGTGGAGTTGTACTAACAATATGATCTGTAGCCTCTACAGAAATAGTGTAAGGTTCGAGCTTCATGAACTAGATGATTTACGTACCTCCCAATAAACTACGACTAAAATCACTACCTCCGAATGTTCCAGTAACCAAAGGCACTACATGTCTCCCATTTGGTGCCTATATGCGTAAGTTGTTGCCAACATTCACGAATACATTACTATGACCCATTGACACGAGGGCAAACTCGCAGAAGTTGTAATGCGCAGAGAAGTTCTCGAGAGTGTAGAGCTTAATAACGACGCTTTGCCTTGAATGATAAACACATTTATGGGTTCGAGTTTGCACGTACAAGCTGTCCAAGAAGGCTGTATGCTTCGTATTCGTCCTGCTTTTTCCCCTGCGCGCGATGTTGGCTGCCGAGACGTATACATCTATGGCGAATCAAACTTTTCGATGTATCCCACGGGCCAGATTCTGAGCTTGGGTGTTAGACTATGATGCGCATCCTCCAGCAATGCTGGGGAGCGCAAAGCTGCTCTCCCACCAGGTCGATTCAGATATCTTCAAAACTAAGGCGATATAGTTCTTCATTCCTGTTCGAGGGTCAATTTACAACTCCCTTGACTGAGGGCAAGGTCAATTAGGGGAGCTGTAGAAGTAGAGAGTATTAAAATAAAATAAAAACACATGTCAGCAGGTCCCCACGATTTCGAGTTATACCTGCGGGCATCTCCACTATCGCCATAGCCTTTCAGATTATCTATATGCTTTGTCTACATAAAAGTGACAGGTTTAGGAACTGGAGAGATGAGCTTGTTGGAGGTATAAGGTCTTCGTTCAGGCACATACATGCATGGACATTGTAGATAACGATAACTCTCAGTCTTCCAAGAAGACTGAGGGGAAAAGCAGTGTTGAATAAACTACGTAATATATGTATTTAGCCTATCCTGTTGCCCTGGCCGCTTGCACGTCGTAAGCGAAACCTCGAGTGTGCACGCGTGCATGTGTGCGCGTACGCTGCTGCGCGCCGCTGTTATCCACAACGGAGCTAGCAAGAGGCGGACAGGAAGATAGACCCCGAGACGTTCCTCAGTGACTTCGAATTCGTGTGTAGCATCACCATGAGCCTAGGAGCACATGGCAACATATCTAGATGATAAAACCTAGATGCATACAAGGAATCCAAGGGCCATGCACAGATTGATGATTGTCTTCAAAGACGGTTAGTGTTCCAAAAGCTGAGTTGCATTGTGCAGAAACTCCACCTGCAACTGCAGCTGTTTCAAGCCGGCGATATCAACAGCCTATGAGCCAGTTCAGTCCGAAACATATCACCAATGCGAGGGGGACGAACCTGGCTGCGTTCTGGCGTCAAAAGAAGAATGGGAGACAGCAGGCATAGTGTATGGACACACGTGCAGAGGAGAGATTGATTGATCAGACGTGTGAAAGATGGATCCGCCTTTCAAGTTATTGCGCGTTGGGTATCCACATTTCCGTGACTAAATATGGTGTTGCGAGGTCAGATATTGTGCTTCTACTCAGTTTCCGCAGGAATATTATGCCCTGGTGATGCGTATTCACATGCACGCTACTAACCAATGCCAATAACCCGCATGCGAAACTTCTGCCGGGTGCGACCTGCCCTTCTTCGCGGGCCTTGCGGCATGGAAAGCTACGCTGAAGATGCGCTAGTAGCTCAGCGCATCTCATTCCAGGTCCACCTGATCGTGTCCCACAAGGAGCCAAGGGCTCGTGCTTACTGGTGACTGGCGCCGAGGCGATCACGCACGCCCAGCTGTTTGGTAGTTTCCATCCTCGACTATGGGTATCACATTGCCCGGTACCATGATGGCCGAATTCCCATAGGTATGCCTAACCATTGGTCTACATACTCGCCCTTTGTCGACCAATACCCTTCCAGGACCTTGCGGTGCCTTTAGCATCCAAAAGCATGTCTATCCGCGCGCATGGCACATAAAAGCTCGGTCAAATTGTGAGTGTCAGCTAACTCCTTGGCTCTCCTCTTGATATCTCATCTCTTGTCATGCGCTTGGTTTCGTCCGCGACTGCCTGCTTCCTGCTAGCACAGTCTACCCTAGCCCAATTTTCCATCTGGGACATCGTCAGTACCTAATTTTGTCATGATCACGCTGTTCACTGAAGAAAGAAAATACATGTTCACAGTGGCAGACAACATGGGACAGACAGAAACTACTGACCAGACAACCGATGTCGACGCCCATCAATTTCAACCCTCCGGGACCGATTGCTCAAGCCGATATTGCTGTCAACGATGGGATAGTGTTCCAGAACATCATGGGATTCGGTGGTGCTCTGAGTCAGTGTATCCGATCGTTCGACGTTAGATGGCTGCTGACAACCGTTTGCTTCATTTAGCGGACTCCTCTGCCCTTGTACTGAGCAACTTGAAGGTAGGTCTTTCTCTAGACGTCTGTATGAAGTCACCTAATCGAACGTGCGCTTAAGAACCAAAATCCGACCAATTATTGGAACTTGATGCATAGTCTGTTTGATCGTAAGTATTCTCTGATTCTGCTGCAGTTCCACTGCTTAATACTGTTTTATTTGATACAGCATCTGATGGTGCCCAGTCGGCGGGTTTGTCGGTCATTCGTATGTCCATAGGGTCTTCAGATTTTTCTGCGTACGGTGGGTCACAAGCTCAGATGTTGCAATCGATTTATCCTCATTATTATCATGAACATGTATTGTAGATTGGAATTACGATCCCGTAAGCGGCGATGTCTCCGGCAGTCATGTCAACTTCAACGCCGCGCCTGCGTATCTGTGGTCGACTCTCTATGATATCAAAGCGATCAACCCATACGTTCAAGTCATTGCTAGTGCTTGGTCTCCGGTACTTGCTTCTCGCCCGTCTTGTGTCCCGCAAGTGCTCATCTCCTACAGCCCGGATGGATGAAAGACTCTGGTGGTATGGATGGCGGGAGCCTCCTCCCAGGCATGGTCGATGCTCGTAAGTGTAGAATCATTTGCTTATGGTTAGCCACTAGACGATGGCGACAGTGGCCAACTACCTGTATCAATGCGTGCGAGTGTTTTCAAGCAAAGGTTATGTTCTCTATGCTATTTCTATCCAGGTAAATCGGCCCTGCTGCATACTTTATGTCATAGTCTCTCAATACTCTCCAGAATGAACCGGAGAACAGCAATCCCACGTACCCAACGGCCTTAGTCTCGGCCTCTCTGGAAGCGCAAGTCGCTACCATTCTTCGGAATCTCTTGGACACCAAGGGGTTCGCCAAGGTCAGAATTGTCGGCTACGACCACAACTGGGATGACGCAGGAGGATACCCTATCCAAATTGTAGGCTTTTCATATTCATGTACAAATCGTAACGCAAGTGCTAATGTCTATCCTAGATGCAACAGGCCCAGAACGCTTTCGACGGTGTTGGGTTCCATTGTTACGCGGGTACAGTTTCTCAGCAGGATACCTTCTACGCAGCATTCCCAGACAAGAATATCTACTTCACTGAGTGCGCAAGTGAGTTTGGTTCTGACTGGTGGAGCAACATTAAGGTATGTTAATTCGACGTCGTTCATATCATTATCTCGCTGACGACCTCGCCCGTAGTGGTTCATGGACAATCTGTGAGTCCTGATGTGCATCCAACCAAGAAGCTACATCTCATGTACATTCGCAGCTGGATCGGTGCTATCGAGCACCGCGCCATGTTTGCCCTGATGTGGGACATCGCGCTGGACGGAAATGGCAACCCGAAGCTCCCTGGCACGAACAGCTGTGGAGGTCCCGGGTGCCGTGGTATCGTCACTGTCAACAACGACGGGAGCTACGCACTCAACGAAGAATGTAAGCCTCTTCTCTTCTCATCCCAACAGCCCTGAATGCAGCAGACGCCTCTAGACTACAGTATGGCTCAGGCTTCCCGCGCGATCCTTCCACGGGACGTCAACGGCCCCTTCGGCCAGCGCATTGGTGTTAGCGTCGGTGGCGACCTTAACTGGGCCCTCCGTGTTAACGCCTTCGTCACTCACCGCACATCTCCTACCGACTGGGTGCGCTACAGCCTCGTCGTGCTCAACTGGTGCGTCTTCCACCCCGCCCTAAATCCGTCACACGCTGATCCCTCTGTAGGGATGACAGTGCCAGCACGACCTGGAATCCAATACCTGTAACGACGACGATCGAGTTCCGCGGAACACAGGTGTGTTCCACCCCACCCACCTAGCTGTGTCTGCCCGCTCACGCACCCACGTCACGCCCGCCGCAGGCCGTCGTCACCTTCCCCGTCGGCATCACCACGCTCTGGTGGTATGCCCCGGCGCCCGCATCTGTGACACCCGGTGTAATGCTCAACGCATCGGCGCCGGTCAACTTGGGCTCCTCCGCCCCTGCTGTCAACGTGAAGGGAAGCTCCATGATTAACCTGACCGTTGTGCACTCTCCCGATCCCTCGACTACCCCCGAACATGCCGTCAATAACGCCACCACGCCCTAATCCAGTCATGCAAGGCACCGCGATACCTCCTTATCACGACACCTGCTCTACCCAACGACACCTGTTCTGCAACGCGACCCATCCTCTGCAACTTGACCTCTGTATATTGACGTTTATCATTGTACGGGTGGCTCTGTATGTTTTCTATATATTTCACTTTTTGTTATTGTACTGGGTTCTATGGGAAAAGCACGCCCGCGGCTGTGCCCCTATTAATAACGTACTTGTGACTTACTCTTCGAGCAAGGAGTACGCCGTCAACCGGGGAACAGCCCGGGACTCAGACGTGGCGCTTACTATAGAACCCTTGACTATGACGTGGCTCTGCTTCGAGTCACAGATGAATACGAACTCAGAGGATTGTTTGTACTACTAAAACATTGTTTGTACTCGAGTGCTCTGAACATATAGAAGGTATGATCACGAGCACGGGAAGAGTCATGGCTGATAGTTCACGAGTCGTCTGTGGTCCCAAAATAGTAATATTCAACAACTTTTACTAGAGGATGATGATGCAAGGTCATCAATACAGACAATCCTGGTTTGATCAACAGTAAGAATTACCCAAAATATATGTGTTTGATATCTAGGCTACCAAACTTTGATCCCCCTTTGCCGATGATTGCACCCAATGCAAAGCCTCCCGATTTCTTCGCTAGGTCTGCCAGCGTGTCTTCCTATGAACAGAGAAATCAAACTTATATCTCACCGTCACCGATGCAAAGGCCAGAACGGGTGACATTACAAACGATACAACCATGACGAAAGGCACGACCCTCCAGATACGCAAATCTGTAATTGCCCAAGTTATTAAATCAGGTCTCCAAATAAGACTGCTTGGCAGAGCATTGAGGTAAGCTCTGGTGGAAACGACGCGTACAAAGGAATGCTGCCGGCACCAAATGCAAGCACGCCCTGATTTGGGGCGCATAGAACAAGTACAACAAGCAGTATCAGTAGTAGCGTTAGGTGGATGGACATCTCTTGGATGAATGGTTGGATGGACAATCGAGAGGGAGACACGAAACGACGTGCTT
Source organism: Albatrellus sp. MG142 (assembly GCA_003314695.1). Classification (NCBI taxonomy): domain Eukaryota; kingdom Fungi; phylum Basidiomycota; class Agaricomycetes; order Russulales; family Albatrellaceae; genus Albatrellus; species Albatrellus sp. MG142. The sequence continues at coordinate 19,070 of QLPM01003223.1, forward strand.
AAGATATAGGTGACCTGTAGGTAGTACACAGGGAAAACCGATTGACAGCTGATTAAAGGATAAGACGCTCGAGGCTGTCCTCGGTTCAAGTTATTCGTGCGTGGAGTCTGGGCTCTGTGGAGCTTGGTAGAAACGCCGCGCCGATGACGATGGGCGCAAAAGTTGCGCCGCGACTAGTGGCTGTGTACACCCCCCCGCCCAGTCATAATGCTGCACCTGACAATAAAAACCGTCTCACTGGTTGCCCCGTAAATGGGACGAACCCATCTATGACGTTACGATGAGCAACTGTAAGGATTTAAGTTACCTTCACAAATGGTACCTCGCAGAGTGCCTCTGTAGAGCATAAAATTCGAAACATATTAATTCATTCTGATATCGCTCATGCTGATGCCCTTCCTCCGTCGGAGGCCTGTGAGTAACATCATATGGAAGGACGTCCGCATGATCCCGCAGCGCCAACTTATAGTCGTCATGACCCAAATCCATTCCACTCTTCATGCTTCTCCGTCGACGCTGCAGCATCCTTCTTGGGCTTCAAAGCCTTCCTTTTTTTAGTTCTCACCATGTCGCTTCCCGCCTGGACCTTCTTCAAGCCCAGCATGCTCTCATGAACTGGACGTGTACGTCAATAAGAGCGGTGCAGGGATGAGTATGACAGAATCAATTGATGTCCGGGGAGGCTCACCGTCACCAGCGATGATATCGTCCACAATAGGTCGACTGCCTGATGTTATGTACAGCGTTGACACGCCTCGAGCAATCAGAGGCTGTGAAAGCAACTTTTTCAGCTCCGACTTCATCGCCGCTGTCTTCGCAGCTTGTGCTTTAGTCTCCCTGTTGCTCGTCCCAGACTCATTCTCATTGCTAACCAAGCACACAATCAGATCAAGGATAATTCATGGTGTTGACATTACTGAAGTGTGATAATGACCAGCGTACCTTGACGCGAAGTCCGAGTCTAGTTCGACCTCCATGGCCTCCGCAGTTGCGCGAAGCCAATTACGCTCATGATTCGCCTTCTTGATGCGATGCTGTGTGGCATCGATTTGTTTCGCAAGTTGCAGACGCGGTTTGAGCTTATCGAGCAGATGGTGATCAACCAATATTTCGGGAATATCGCTCTCCTCTGTATACAGTGCTTGTTAGTCATATATGTTCGGTGGAAAATGGCTGTCCGTCAGCTGACTTACGCCTCCCTAAGCTCCCCAGTAGAGCACGCACAATCCGTCTCTCATCAGGTGCGCACATGAGCAGGCTGAAACCACTTCTCTGCGCTCGCGCCGTTCGCCCATTGCGATGGACATATGCATCTGCGCTTCGTGGAATCTGATAATGCACAACATGGTCCACTGAAGGAATGTCCAGTCCTCTTGCTGCGATGTCTGTGGCGAGGAGAATGGCGTTCGGGCACGATTTAAATCTTAGTTGCCGAGCATCTTTTAGAAAAGCACACATCCATAATGGCAAGAAGACAAACCGGTCTAGATTTTTCAGTCTCTGCCGCTGTTCCAATTGTGAATGTAGAGGGAACACCTGAAGCCCAAGCAGCTCGAGAAGAGGCAGCAATCGACGTATGCCATCTATAGCAGATAAGAAGACAAGAGAACGACCTGGATACCTGAGAAGAAAATAATACAGGTGCGCATCCTAGTCATGTGTTAATCATATATAATAATAAACACAGTAAAAAAAGTCGTCACCTTGTTCCCTATTAGGCATTCAATTTTGCTTTCTTTGAGTGTGGATACAACACCGCCATCTGGGCTGAGGTCCACAACCTCTGGCTCGGGGTCGCGGAAGTCCAGCCGTAGAATCAGATCATCTGCAATATGGCCTTGTAAATGCCACATTCTGACAAGAACATAACTTCGAACAAGTTGACTGACTCAGCGTACTCTCAGGTTTCTCTCCCTTCTTAAGGGTTCGAGGTTTGTAACGCTTTTTCAAATTATGCTGAAGATCTTTGCTTAGTGTTGCTGAGAATATGAATGTCTGCATTGCACTGCCACGTCTAGCATCATCGTCCTTGTGATCACCTATGGTGGGTGTAACAGCAACCTTGTCGACTCCGTACGATTCATGGCTGTTAAATTCCGCCTCAGTATGATCCTTTCTGCGGTAAGAGGTGGGTGAGTCAATGTCGATGGGAAGAATGATATAAAACATTGCGCATACTGAAATTCCCGTTGCGTCAGTCGAAGGATATTGTCGAGTTCGGCAAAATGGCCAGTCTCGATCATACGATCAGCTTCATCTAAAACAAGGAATCTCAGGGATTTGATATCTATTGACAGGTCATTATCCTGTGGATATTTTGTCATTGAAATATCGTCAGACATAGCAACAGCGAAGCTACCTCTTCGAGTATATCCCATAACCGACCAGGCGTAGCTACGAGCACATCCACCCCACGTTCCAGAATTCGCTTCTGTTTTTGCGCAGACATGCCACCCACAATGGCGGCGATACTCACAAAAGGGGGAGGCTTTGGTCCAGAGGAAGTAACCGTTTCTTTCCCTTTTCGATTGCTTTTGCCCTTTCCCTTACCCTTCTTCGGTGCGGCATCCTCTATCGTCGTATCGATTTCCTCAGTTTTGACGATATCGTACCGGTTGAGACAAGCATTGAGGTGTGAAGAAACCTGTAAAGCGAGCTCGCGAGTAGGGGCAAGGACAAGTGCGCGAACTGGTCGCCGAGAGTTTGATGGACCACCGGTCGCAAGGGCTTGAGTCAAGAGATCATGCAGGATGGGAAGGCCATATGCAAGCGTCTTTCCCGAACCCTGATGGTAGACTGAGTATCTGAGCCAAAGGACAGGGCTAAGACACGCACCGTCTCCGCCACACCGATGACATCGTGACCTGAAAGGGCTGCTGGAAGAGCTTGGGTCTGTATTGGTGTTGGAGACATGAAATTCTGTCCAAAGAGCGCGCTCTGGAGCTGTGGGTGCAAAGAGAAAGACTGCCACTCGGGAAGAAGTTGTCCTGTTGGAAACATATGGTCAGCAACCAGAGGAGGTAAACAGCCGTCCAGTCACAGTACCATCAAAACTGTCATGGAAGGTTTTATCTGATTTTTGTGCTGCAGATACTGTTGGCAGAGATGTTTGGAGCCTTGCTTGACGACGTGGAGCGGAATTATTCTCGTTTCCACTAGCGTTCTCCTCAGGTTTCTCGGACAAACGAACGTTCTCCGCGCCAGAGAGTACTGATTCCTCCTCATCTTTCGAAAAGCCCAGGGCCTTTACATTTTCTGTTTAGATGGTGGAAGTTATCTCTGAGGACAGATGCACTCACATTGAATCTAGCTACGCGCCCGACCTCAGTTTCCTCATACACGACCTCCACATTGTCAATCTCCTCTAGTTCTAGAATGCCTTCATCGATGTCCACACCTGCTTCGTGCGAGGGCAAGACGGTCTTCCATGGCAAGTCATTAGCAGATAGTAGTTGTGTTCTGGCCTTCTTCCGGGAATGTGAACCCAAAGGAGGATGAGCTTTACGCTTAAGCCCTGAACTGCGCGACTTCGTCATGCTGAGCATGTTGGGCCCGAAATTATCAAAATAATGTTCTCTGTAACAATTGGACGGGAGGAAATTCAGCTAGAGAATGACTGGATGGAGGATATGATTTTTGCGGCCTAAGATTCCGTTTGCTTGCCGGATTAGTAACCGGCACCGAGGCTCGGTTTAGGCAAGTCCAAGTCTTCCTGTCCGCAAGTTGATTCAACTTGCTCTTGAACTTCTCATCTCACAGATCATAATCTCACCGAGTGGATTGTGGATTTTTTTATCGGCGTAAGCGACATCCAACATGGAATTCGACCTGTCATTGACTCGCATATAGTCTGTCATCTGCATGTAGACATGTCGATTTAGTACTGGATGCTTACACTTGACTTACACGGAGCTCCTCAAAGCCACCATGATTTTGGCAGATTCATCGTGTTGTGCTGGAGTGTGATCGAGTCTCTTGCCCGCCATCGTTCTTGTCCTATCTAAGAGACCGAGCATTGGCTGTGTCGATTAAAGATGTGTCTGCTTTGGACTACAGTCGCCACTCTAGCACTGATACCATACGTTCAAACACCCAACGAACCAAGACTGTCAACCTCGGTGACTTCCATGAGCAATGTTACTAAGACTTCACGTTTCACCATGGAATGCACGCTAAGTATATCTATGTTGTTTTCTAGATAATTTGGTGGAGTCCAATGGAGAGAACGACTTCCTTTATATTTCGTTGACACGAGCTTCACCACCTGGTCGTCCTATCAGCTATGCTCTCCCGGCTATCGGAAAAATGCGTCTCTGGAGCAAGTCCTTGGAGCAAGATCACAGTGCATACGAAGCCCCAGGTTATACGAGAGCGTTATCATTCTTGACCGCCGTATTCACTCGATCGTCATTAAATCTCAGGCTGTTATTGAGTAAACTTTTACTAATATTGAGGCGTCTACTTCGTGCCATTGGGAGTTTATAGTACCCGAGCGTTCTTGAGTGCATATCCAGTCACCGCTAAAATACATTCTGGTCGCCTTGTGTGATCACCTTGGCATTCATCCTTGACGCGGCAGGAAATTATCTAGTCGCTGTACTTGCACTATTGACTTTCCAGACCGTTCCTGTTGCAGATGTGTGCCGCGTGTCTGTCAGGTCCTAGCTAGCGATCACGTCCCTCTTTTCGGTTCGCAAGGCGACCGCTTGGTTCAACCTGACTCCGTCTGGGAACGCGCGTTCGTGTTCCTATTGAAACTTGAGACGGCCTTGGCATATTCACCACGTTCGCACTGGTAATGACGGCAACAGAATACCAGGATCCTTATCATTCTCGCGTCCTGCACGTCCTGCATGTCTCCGAGCAATTTAGCTGTGCAGCAATCGAGTTCGTAAATATTCATATGAAGTACGAACCCCTGTTGTTACTGCATACATTATGCGGGCGCCTTGACCTTCGACATATTCCCCGCATCATACTACTCGGCATGCAAGATAGCACTCGTTATCTCAATAGTCTGAATTTACTCAGAGGGCCTGGGGTTGATTGGACTCGCTAGAACTGGCTTTGCCACACATCTATGGTGGCTTCCAGTATATTGGGAGGGGGGAGTAACAACTATGCCTATGGGACATGGGACAAACTGGGAAATAAAATAGACCACAACTGCAACCCCCTCAGGACATGGGACGTTGCGTAAGGTCCTGGGGAGTACAATATCTCCATGAGAACCGTGTCGTGCATACATATGCCATAGGTTACGTAGTCCCCTAGTGTCAACGCGTCAACGTGTCGACATTCGTACCTCAAGATCACGCATCTTTGAGTTTGCTTCATGAAGTATGCCCCGTTTATGGGGTTATGTGTGGTAAATGCAAGTTGTGACGAGTGGGTTAGGCGAGAGCGCGGGAGCGCTGACCAGGATCGCGGGCTTGCTCCTCGCAGGATCCGCACGGCAATAGGCAGTGGAACACGTCCGCAAGGCCCTAGGATTCAAGAGGCGTCGTACTGCGATGTTAAGGTGTGGTGAGTGGGCGCGGAGAGATATGCCAAGGGCGCGCTGTTGTAGCGTGCCCCATTCGCAGAGATGGAGGTTAATGTGAGAGGGTTGGGTGGCGCTCGAAGACTGACCCTATTTTCCTGCCCTCATGTCTCGGGCACGTAAAAGAGTAACGATCCGTGGTCAGACACCAACGACCGGCTATACCGTAGCCTTACTATCTCTGTTCTTTCGACTGGCGGCTCTCCGCAGCACATGGAACATTTCAATGATTAGAGATGCACTCGTCTTAGCCTCAGGTCTCATTATTTTAGGTGCTGAGCAAGGTCGAGTGCAGTGTCGAGAATGACAACTACAGATTCACAGAACCCTGTTGACTTTGCACATTCCTGACCCTCGCCTTTGGATTTAATCGGGGGATGTTCAAGAGGATTCTGGTCAGAGGGTTTGAGGAAGCTTGGGACAGAATATCCATTACTCGAGCAGATGTCGATGTACGGGTATACTGAGTTCCTCGTCCTACTCCCTCGATGGTGAAGGTGCTCAACCTCACCTCCGCGATGCCCGGGCCCATTGTGGTCTTTTTTCTCTCATCTTCGCAGTCATTCATACCACTATTGGCAGCTCTATTTTCACTTTTCACCCAGTTGATGACATTTATTTCAATGTGAGACATACTATTTGGGCAATGAATTAAGGTGGGTTCAGTAACAGAAGGATGAAGGTTGGAACTTGGAACCAGAGGGAGACCTGTGTAAGGCAGCAGGGGCCCAGGGCAGCAATCCGGAATTATCTGACAGCTGGAAAAGCATTGTGCTGAATTCAATATGTGAGTCCAGAGTGACCCCTTCCCTCCTCTCGATTTGTGCGCTCCGTAAGAGGGAATTTGTGGATTGTGTTGCGGCGAGCCCAGTTGATCATATTTAGTAGGCGAATCAAGCATTCCAGGGAGCCACAAATGATATTTCACAATGGGTAACAGCCCGGTCCAAAATTGACGGCAACCCCGCCATGCCCAGGACCGATTTACGGTCCGTTAGTCACGTGCCCTCCCCCGACGCCTGCTGCCACACCTCCGCGAGCGTTATGGCTGCAATGTCCGGCGGCGGCGGCAGGAGCGCTAGCACCAGACTTGTGCAAAGTAGTGAGCCTTCTCCCGCTTTATCTCATCTTATCCTCCACCATTGTACGCATGGCCCTGTCGGCCTCCCTTCCTATGGCACACACGACACAAAGCGAGTACCAGTGTGCTCGTTTTGTGTAATGTGTGCGCCTACGGTTGCCCGTTCATGGCACCTGCTTGCCATGCCATCCCTTGCCACCGTCTTATCCGCGCTGTCCTGTCTAACCCACTGTCTGTTCTCATTGCGTGCAAGACATGAAACGAGCACATAGTGTGCACGTTTCACCCCTGCACGCTGTTCTCTCACGATACCATTACCCGTCCGCTCCTACCGTCCCTGCGCGCCCGGTCCCAGCCGCTCTCAACTTCTTCCCACAGCACACAGGACGCGAAACGAGCGCCAGTGTGTTCGTTCATGCCCTGTGTGTGTGTGCGTGGCCACCCCTTCCTCTCTCCCCTTCCTCTCCTGTCTCCTTCAAGATGACGCGCACGCGCACGATGGTGCACAGCAGTAGCAACAACAACGATAGCAATGATGGCAATGGCGACGGCTGTGGCGATGCTAGCAATGGATGATAGAGGCGAGAGTCACAGCGAGGGTGGTAGTGCCAGTGCACAATAGCAGGATCACCAGCGTCAGCAGCCTGCCCTTGCCCCTCTCGATATCCTCGCTCGCTATTGCCACCACGTCAACCGCTGTCACCCTGCTGTGAGCCAGAAGCTCGAAGCGAGTTCGTCGAGTGCTCGCTTCGTGCTCATTGTGCATGGGCAGCTTCTGGCTTCAATCCTGTCCGTCCCCCACCATTCTCAACCCTGTTATGTATTCATAGCCCTGCACTGTGGGTGCTTTAAGTGCACCGTGTCATTGCCCTCAGCGACCCGCTATACACACACAACGTGATGACGACAGTGACGGTGGTAGTCCACAGCAGCATGGTTACACCACATGGATGATGGATGATGGATGACGGTGGCGCTGGTGGCTGCACACAACAGGGAACAAGCAATGGTAGGGCTGTTAATTAGTGAGTACATCATGCACCAAAATATAGATTAGAACCACAGTAAAATAGTAGATGAATGGATGTATGAGTATCAGAGTTCAAACCAAGTGTGGGCCTACAACTGCCGAGTCCATTCTGGTCGGAGAGAATGGAGCCTGAGTAAGCACACTATCGACCCACTTTCATGTCTACATTGGCACTGATTGTTCTTCTCTTGCTTTGTATGCAGGATGGTGCTGCATTGAAGTGCCATGATGTGATATTCCATCACTCACCTTAAGATCAGTTGATGCATTGAAGTGGCAGTGTCTCTGCTGCTCTGTCTACGTGTCCTCCGTAAGGCGCACGACGACAAGCTATCTGTACATGGGCTCACTCACTGGCAGATCATCGACTAAGTTCACTTTACTATCGTATGGAGCCTGACTCTGCTGCCTGAAGCAATGACAGAGCTGAGCTCTCGTGTGGATCTCACAAGCACAGGTACATGATATTCTTCCATGAGATTTCGGCTATACCCATTCCCGCCGCAGCTACCCTTTAATGCTCCCGGGCCTTAGGGGTGCTTTATCTTCTGGCAATTTTGTAACCGTCTACCGGAAGACTAGTTATGACTCTCATTCCCGAAAGCACCCCTGCCTTGCAGCTTCTCGTTTCCCTAATTCCCTCTCTTCTCGGTCCGCCCTTCGTAACCTTCCTCGTGCTTACGCGTGTTCCGCTGCACATCCCAGGACTTCTGATTGTTGTCCTCACCGTTATTTCCCCCGCATTAGCATTCTATGTCTCCTTAAAATGGCACGATTTCCGCGACCGCCGTGATGCAGAGCGCCTTGGGGCCGTGCTGCCGCCGCCCATCCGCGACACAACACCTTTCAATATCGCTACTCTTAGGACTTCCATGTACAACTTGAAATATGGTGTGCTAGGTGAGCACCTACTATATCTTATTGTATTGTAATTCATTTACAAACAACGCCATCTCTGCTTTCCGTTATATAAGGCGAATTCTTGCTCCGGTTGCACGAGGAGTACGGGGTCGCGTTCAATGGGCGTATCATGTGTGAGAATAGGGTACGACCGTCTGATCACGATTGTCTTAAGACTACAGTTAATGAGATATTGATAAGATCCAAACGTATGAACCAGCTTACATCAAGGTAAGATCATGTTTCTCAGGATACGATGGGACTTATAATTGGCGGTCAGGCTATTCTTGCCACAAATTTCGCTGCATTTGAAAAAGGTAGCATTACCTTCCAATTGAAAATTCGTGGGCTAAGCGCTTCGGGCACCACATTAGGACCGAGGTTCCTGTTCCAGATGAAAGACTTCCTAGGGTTGGGTGTTTTTAATGCAGACGGTATGCCTAAGTCTCCCGGCCACATCGTACTTCTGAAATCATTTTGCTTTCGTGGTTCTTCATAGGTGATCTTTGGAAGTGCGTCCTCCCCTGCGCCGTGTGGACTGCACTGGTTATAACGTCCCACTTCGAACCATGACGTATCGCAGATTGCATCGCAACCTTTCGCGCCCCTTCTTTTCGCGTGAGCGCATCTCTGATTTCCAGATTTTCGATCGCCATGCCCAATCCGCACTGGCACTCCTGCGCTCGCGCCTCCGCTCGGGTCATCCCGTTGACTTTCAGGACCTCGTTTCACGCTTTACGCTCGATTCTGCAACGGAGTACCTGTTTGGGTGCAACGTCGAGTCTCTCGGCGCGGGCCTTCCGTACCCTGCCTCTGTGTCTATTTCTCCTGCCGTTGCTGCCGCATTTGCTTCACACCCCGCGAACACATTTTCTACCTCTTTCTCCGGGGCGCAGCTGCGAATTGCGTGGCGAGCTCGCATAGGCCCAATGTGGCCACTGTTCGAGATCTTCGACAACGGCATGAGCCGTGATATGCGTGTGATCCATGGGTTCATTAATCCTCTTGTCAGGCAGGCTATAGAACGAGCACAGGCACACAAGAGCGAGGCCAGTGGTAATGAAAAGACTGAGCAGATGCAAGATAGTGAGACACTTCTGGATAACCTAGTTAAGGTTTCGAAGGGTGCGTTTGTGTCAGAGGGCCTGGTGTATGATCTGACTGCTGATATTGTCCTACACTGTTCTATCCACTGGCATTCTGTTAGATCCTATTCTTTTGCGTGATGAGACATTAAATATCCTCCTCGCGGGTAGAGACACAGTGGGTTTATCCGTATCATAACGGTTTCTCTTATTTTATCACCAGTCCATTGCGCACAGACAACCGCGCTCTTAACAATGGTGGGTTACGCGCTCTCGCAGTATCCTGACGTACTCCACCGTCTCCGCGCTGAGATTTTGGAAATCATTGGTCCTATGCGTGCCCCGACATTCGACGACCTCCGTGCATGCCGCTACCTTCGCGCTGTAATAAACGAGGTGCTCCGACTCTGGCCTCCTGTGTATGTTATTATGCATTCTCACTGCCCAAAACTGATTCTTCTTCTGATTGTCCATTTCTTTATCCCACTATAGACCCTTCAACATCCGCTGTTCGAGGGAGCCCTCGCTATGGCCCTCCCCTGTTCCCGGAGGCAAACCGTTCTACATTCCGGCACATACGAAGTACGTCACATTTGGAGCTCAATGAAATGGCCTGCTTCAATGAGCAAGCCCAGATTCAGGCGTAATTGCTGATGTTAATTGGTTCTACAGGGTCCCATACTCCGCCATGCTCATGCAGCGGCGCACAGATCTCTGGGGTCCAGATGGTGTGTCCTAATCCTGGTCATATCGACGATGGGAGCCGTATCTCATAGTACCGTCTTCTCTCGTCCCTATGTCCCGCAGCGATGGTGTTTGACCCCGAACGCTTCCTCGACGACCGTGTCAGCAAATACCTTACAGCGAATCCCTTCATTTTTATCCCATTCAATGCAGGACCGCGTATCTGTCTCGGGCAGCAGGTGGGTTCAGGCTATTCCCCCCGGCGCCCAGTTATGCAACTCAACGGCCGAACCAGTTCGCGTATAACGAAGCGTCATTCTTCATTGTGCGCATGTTGCAGGCGTTCGACAGTATCGATTTAGCGCCGGAAGCGCAACCACCCGAGTCGCTGCCCCCCGCGAACAGCAAGGACCGTGTGTGGCTAAAGGCATATGTGACGATGTCCGTTACCGTGCGTTGTTTGCTCCCATGTTGTTATCCAGACGTGTTGATATGTTGTGCGTGTACAGGGCGGCATGTGGGTGCGCATGGGCGAGGTGCCCCTCGACGAACGCGGCGAAAATGTGTAGGAAAGCATGTAAAAAGGATGACCGCCGAACAAACGTATCTGTTGGTCCCGATTCGAGCCGCCGCACTGGTGCACGTAGTATCCAGTTCATTGCATGTACGAAGATATCCTTTTCTTCTTCTTTGTTTACATTATTGTCTATCAGGGCGAACCCGCTCTATGTAAGACATATACTGTACAGTACCGTGCGCCCGCCTGCCCGCCTGGTTATGTAGCCAGTGAGCCGCAAGTCGTGCTGAGAAGCGCTAGATGTGATTCGCTCGCAGGTGTCATGGTTCTGTAACTGCCTTGGTCCATGAAAGAGACTAGGCACATTGAGGATGTTGGGTAGGAAGGTGTGAAGGCCATAAATGATGCCATCCGCGAATTTTGGATCTGTTTCTGCCAACCATCTAACCTCAACTTTCATTTTACCCCAGCCACCTATTGGTCCCAACGCGTATACTCTAAGAAAGCCCCGGTGGTCATCAAAGCTGCAGTAAAAAAAAACCCTTCGGGTAAAAAGTGTACTTCTTGTGCAAAGTAAGATCCAACATGATGTGACAAATACTCGTCGAATGTGTGTGGTCGTGATAGTGAGTTAGGTGGTGGAAGGGAGGAGGGGACCTGCAGCTAAAGAGGAAGAGTTAGCATCATGGAATAGTAGAGAAGGGAAAGGGGGGTTAGAGGAGGGAGATCAGCGGTCATGTAGCTCATCACGAAGATATCTTTCCATTTCATGTCTGTGGCATAACACCGTTCCAGTCGAGACACCATACACACATAGAGTATTGTACTTTGCATCCGCACTTGTCCGTGCGGATGCACCTCACCTGTCTGGCCGGTAC